>APFE030194234.1:0-13887 GCA_000404065.3 Pinus taeda | reverse complement strand
AAGTAAGCACTAAGAACTGGACGCCTTTGTTGCTCTCTTAAAAAAATAAATAGATTTGAAGCATCCAATGTTTGCTGCATGAAATATGTGGATTTACTTATGTCATTTGGACTTGTTGCAGTGCTTTGTGTTTTTTGTAATAACCATATGGTTGAATGTTACAGGTGCAATTCCCAGGTCAGTAATGTTGTGGGGTTCTTCATCCCTCTCACGCTTCATGGTGTTTGGTTGTTTCTTTAATGGTTTGTAGACAACCGTCCCACCATTCTATTAATACCCCATTGTCGTCACTTTCACAGTGGATGGGTTTCCAATGAAAGAAATGTGTCCATCTTGCCAAACCAAGTTCATGCCACACTTGCCTAGAAAAACATTTATCTACTTTATCTATAATGGTCCTCTAAATGTTGTCTCTCATCTCTATTTTATCGAGTGGTCAATATTTTTTCGATATATTTCAGCGTGCAAACCATTTTTGTATTGAAGTTACCGATAATCATTCTTCTTTTCTTGTGTCTTCTTGCAAATTTGACTAGGCATTCTCTTGCAGGCCATTTCAACTCCTTTATGTATAGTATCAACCTTCATATGGCCTCCAGTTCCCATGAGTGGAAACTTGTTTCAACGAGCATAATCTAGTATGTTGTTGATATTTTCTTTGTCAAACTATATAAGAATCAGTGTGATTAGTTTTTGGAATACATCCCAGTCTAAATTCTCTATTCTCCTACATCTATTTTGTGGGAGAAATCTTGCCTTCCAACTGTCTTGCAAAGTATTTCTAAGTGTTTCTCCCAATTGACCTTTTTTTTTTTAACTTGATGCTTAGGTAATTATATTCCTCCATAGTCTCAAATGTCTCTTTTTTAATTCGATTTGAGGGATGAATTGATGTGTGTTTGAGAGAGAAGATGAGCAATTTAGTCTTTTCAGTGTTACCTTCCATGCCTAATTATTTGTAGAATGTTTTCAATGCTTGAAGGTGTTCTTGTAGGATATTTAATGTTTTTCCTACTAGAATGATGTTGATGACATGTCGTAGAATTTTGATAGTTATGCATGTGATGTATGCTCCCACCTTAGCTTAACCCCTCTACCCTTCATTTACCCATTGTTGTAGTTTCTCAATGTACAATCTGAATAGTTTGCATAGCTTGCAGGACAAAGGGTAGCCTTAATTCACCACATTGTCATTGTTAAAGCTTCCTGACATGTCTCCTCGGGTCTTTTCTTTAGCCTTGACCTACTCATACAGTCTGTTTACCTCTACTCCCCATTTTTTTGAGATTGCTGACTCCAAGAGCCTCTCCCATAATTTCAACCTTGGAACTAATGTTTGTGCTTTCCCAAAGTCTACAAACCATCAAAATTATGTCTTTGCCATTCCACATTTTCTCTTACCATGCTGCTTAGAGTGAAGCCGCATTGGTCTGAATGTTATTTGGCCTTTGACGAGCTATTTTTTTATATACATAGAGAGAGAGAGATTCAATAATGTTTTAAAGATCCTTTTGGCCTGGTATCAAAGAATTCTTATGTTTTTTCTTGTCTATTGTCTATGTAAAGGTAGGGAGAGAGATCTAATCATTTTTAAGAGCCCTTTGGCATGGTATAAAGTTATACTTGTGCCTTTTATTTTTATTATGTTTTCTATGTGTATACGGTTTGTGCTAATGAATTGATAGGGAATAACATCAGTGAATCTCAGTTGGTACAAATTAAGGTAATCCTAATATATGTACTTTTGTGATGTGTTTAGTTTTCATTCCTAGCTTTTCTTTCCCTTTAATCTTATGAGTAGTTTATATGTATTAGTGGCATTATCTAATTCGTATTTGTTTCTTCCCTTTGTGTGTTATATCTAGATGGGCTTTCACATAATTTAGCCACCTTTTACATACACTGTTGTGGAGTCCTTGTCATTAACAAAGGCATTTTCCCTTTTCCGACAAGCAGACTTGAGGCATATCTGTGTGGTGCCTAAAGAGCACGGGTAATTGTTCATAGACATAATTACTTGAAATTTTGTATTCTCAGTCACTCATCATTTTTGTTGACAATATCAAAGGCTTTCACATAATTTAGCCATGTTTTAGAGTAAGACCATTGCATAGTGTAATGACAAATATGTAAGACCTCCATAATGTCACACACTGAGCAGCATTGCCTTCTTTAGGTTTGAATTCATAAGCTATAAGTCTTTCAAACTTATTCCACATTTGGATATTTTGTGGTGGTTCTCACTCCCATTTTCTCTCATTTTCTTTCTTTTGCAGAGAGCCTGATTATTGTAATCTTCTTCTAAAATCAAAAGAATAAACAATAATAAATTCAACGCTAAACATGATGACAACTATTTGATTTCATTATTAGCTACATTTCAAACAATCGACTCACTAGAAAGATACCTACAACATTTGTCAATTTAAAGAAAATGGGGACATTGTAAGTAGTTTTGTTATTTTTTTTCCCATTGTAGGTTAGTTACAAAGTCAGGATATCTATAATGAATTAGACAAAATTTCAAAGTGAATATGGCTATCATCAAAAGGACACACAATCTCAATGGTCTCTATAGTAATATTTACCTTATTGTTTGTTTTGCAGTTGGGTTTATAGCAACAACGTTACTGGAAAGATACAAGATTTTATTGGTAACTACTGAAACAAACTTAGTGATGTGTGTGATTGCTTTTTTGTGAAACAATAATCATTTTCTGGTATCCTCAATACAGTGTATCATTTTTGGGTATACACTAATTATACACTGTTGTTTTTAAGATTCTTTTTATATTTTAGATTAGTTAATTAGTCTATAAATTTACGATTTTCATTTTAGACTTTGCAATTTGTTTTATTATGATTATATGGTTTTATATTGATTATAATTTAAGAAATGTTGTATCACTTTATGGCAGCACATATTTTTTATCTCCATCTTTATCTTGAAGAAGGAAAACCATAATTGTTGGTATCATAGCCATCTATGTTAAAATGAGCACCTACTTCCAATTACAAAGATTGAAGAGTTGCCAAAGAAAATGTGAGCCTACTATGAATATTTTGTAGGATTAATTTTCAATAATTTATCCTCTTATACCCCCAAGAGTTATTTTGTGTGTCCTAAGTGCCACTTTTGGTTTTGTGGGTAACGCTATGAGTAGATACTGCTTGTTTTATTTTAATCTTTATTGTATTTGTCTTCAATATCTTGTTGTCTAATTATTTTTGAAGTAAAATGTGGTTCTTTCTTTACGTTTAATACTCTTTATGGCATGCTCCATATTCAAATTGAAATTTCAATTCAAAATCTCTTAAGTCATTCAATAATGACGCCTCCTCTGTAGCATATTTGTATCATAAACAAACCAGGATCAACATGTGCAAGACCACAAATGTCAAAGACCCAAGAGTGGAGCTTTAGGTTGTTCTATCAATAATGCATTGGAAACTCAGATATCTATGTACAATTGATCCGAGGCTTCGAACTTCATGTCCTCTACTGTCACAACTGCATTTTCATGGTTGTAAACGTTGGAGTATGGTGGAGCTTTAGGTTGTTCTATCAGTAATGCGTTGGAAATTCAGACATATATGTACATTTGATTTGCTTTCATGAATAATCATCGGTCTTTGACACAAAGCACTCTCTTGCTCTAAATCTATACTTAGGCGGTTGATTTGGCCATCCAAGGCAGGCACTTGCTCCGTGCAGCCCCCTTGTTAAACAATGAAATTTGTGAAAAAAACGTCATTATAATAATATGAGTGAAATATAGTAATTTTCAATAGAAATGAGTGGAAGGAGATAAAATGGTAACAATGTGATCTAATTTCTAATAGAGGGCGTGAATATATATTTAGTTATCATTTTTAATTAAAATATAAACTATGATATAACAAATATTTATAAAATATTTTAAATAAAATTAATTTTATAATAAAGATTTGTAATTTTTTTGTATAATAAATTTAATAAAAGAAAAAAAAATTCAAAATATAAACCAATATAGCTTTGATTTAAAATTTAGATATAAAATAAATCATATTTAACAACCATTATAAAAAATCTATATTACAAAACACATAAATTTAACTTTGATATATGTATATAATACAATAATATTTTAATAATCAAATTTACATAATTGATCAAAAATCACTACACAACCCATAAATTTAAGCTTGATTTAAAATTTGTATGTAATAAAATGATGTTTTAATAATCAAATTTATATAGATTATAGAAAATTCATTACGAAACACATTAATTTTTTATTTTGTATTTAAATTATTTGAACCTTGAGTTGTAGGCTAGTTGGGTTTAGTCCCTACCATGCCACAAGTTCAAATTTCATGGAGAGGAGTTGAGGATGAAAACTACTTGGGTAATCAAACTTCCAAATGGCATGCACAATCCTGATGATATCCATCTTATTGTGGATGGATGAATCTTCTTCCATCCAGTTTTCAAAGGTCATGCACAATCCTGATGATAAGCATCCTGTTATGGATGGATGAATCTTGTTTTCAAAGGTCATGCACAATCTTGATGATAAGCATCCTGTTGTGGATGGATGGATCTTCTTCCATCCACTTTCCAAAGGGCATGCACAATCCTCATGATAAGCATTCTATTGTGGATGGATGGATCTTCTTCCATTCAAAATTCTGATGATATCCATCTGATTGGTGATAGATAGATCTTCTTCCATCCAATAAATGTGCTAGCTAGTCACCACAAAAAAAATACAAATTACTAAGATCTCTGTCAAAACTCTCTGACAATGTGTAAGTATGTCCATTCTCAATTTGGAGTTGACACGTGTTCCTATTAAGATAGATCTTCTTCCATCCAGTAAACATCCTAGCTAGTCACCACAAAAAAAAAATAATACTCCAAAAAAAAAAATACAAATTACTAAGACCTCCGTCAAATATGCTCTCATGTGTAAGTACGTCCATGCTCAATTTGGAGTTGACACGTGTCCCTATGAAAATAAAAATAAAATATTATTTAAATAAATCCACCTTTTTTTCCCTAGGAAAATTCGTAATTTTATTAGAAATAACAAAATTACATTTTGTAGATGTTGAAGCCCATATTCATAAGCAGGTCAAAACTGTTCTTCAAAAAAAGAAACCAGAAAGAAAATAACCAGAAAAATAATGTACAATTGGGGAGAAAGTTATGCTTTTCTCCCTTTTTTCTTCTCAACCTTTCACCACTCCCCTTGAGTCGGTAAGGATGAAAACAGTACGAGTGAGGTTTCCTCCTCTGGGCGAGGATTATCCTTGTCTAAATCGGAGTGGTCTGAAGACTGCAGTCTTTTGGCTCCACTAGTATCCATTGAATCTGGTATCTTCTCCAGCAAAGAGTCCATCAGATCTTGTGGTACAGATTCCACTGTTTCTAGCTTCTTGTGGATTTGATTGTTCTCTTGGGGAATGTGATGTTCCTTTTCCGTTTCTTCTTCCTCAACAGGGACATCTTCAAGGGTTGGTGCAGGGAATTGCCATCCCTTGGGTTGTTTTCCTGCTTTCTTCTTCCTACGCGTATCTTTTTTGGCTTCTAGGCATGTGTTTTGAAGATGCCCTGTTTGGCGACAAATTCTACATCTGAATGCAGTATTTTCATAATCTATCCAGCAGCTCTATTTATACTTGAGTTGTATTTGGTCTGGCAGCCCTTTACTAAGGTCTACTTCCACACACATGCGTGCGAATGTATAAATTCCTTCCTTTGTTCTTTCTGTATCCATTTTAATGAATCACCCAATGGTGTTGCCTATAGTAGTTAGGACTTGAGAGCTCTAGAAGTGTAGTGGTAGGTTGTGAAGACAAACCCAGATCGACATCCGAGATACAACCATTGTGTTTGGATCAAATTCTAGGAACCATGGAGTCATGAAGAGACCTGTGGATCCCATAAACCATGGTCCTGCCCTCATAATGATGTCCCTTTCCTTTGTTGTATGAAATTTTACAATGAAGAAGCTTTTGGCATAGAGTCAAATGTCACATGTATTGGTCCAGGTTCTAAAAATCCAAAGGAAAACGTCCATAGACTTGGGCCAGAAACAGTTGAATCTGCAAATTGTTGCTTGTTTTTCGAATTTAGAACAATACTCATATGTTTCTAATATATCCATATTTATTTCTGGCATGTAGCTCAGTTGTTCCACAATGTATGGTGTAGGTGCTAAGCCAACTTGATTTGTTGTGTTTGTGGCTGGTTTGTTTCCTTCAAGAATGTCTTTGAAGGATAAACCTGCATTTTTTTGTTTTTGATGTGTTTCTGGGGTTTTTGTTGTGCTGCTACCTATGCCATTGCCTGAGGGATTTGTTTTGTGATGGTTTGCCCTGCCTCCCCTGAGCCGCAGGTTGAGCGTGATGGTAGACTCAGATAGGATTTTGTAATCCATAAGGGTTTTGTAGTCTTGGAGTACTCAACCTCCAAAAATTAAAACTTGTGATCTTGTAGCGTAACCAGTGTATTGATAGATGTTGTTCTTCAAGAGCAGCACTGATTTGGTGATCTGTACCCAGGCCAGATGTGTCCTCCCAGATGGGGTTTTTATAAAAACTTGAAATGGATGAGGGCTTATTAGCAATTCTGATTCTGGTTCTATCTGAGGGGGTGAGATCTGGTCCCGAAAACGCGTCGACATATGATTTTTTATGTGATTTTGCCGAAATTACCACCTGGTTGGTCGAAACGTGTGGACAAATGATTTTTTATGTGATTTCCCGAAATTATTCTCACAAACAAGCTTCATTATAATAAATACCATGACAAAAAACCCACCAATATAAATTATTTATTTTATTTATTTATTTTTAATTCTTATGTAATTTAATAAGTCAAAATGTTTTAATTAATAATTATAATTAATAGTTTATTATTTTTATTTTATTGTTATTTTTTATGTATTTGACCAAATAAAATAATTTGGAATAATATAATATAACAAAATATTACACATCTTCTTTTCATACTAAAAAGTGGAGTCCCCTCTAGATGTAATTAAGAAATTTTAATTTTTTTTTAATTATATATAATTATATATAATATATTATATAATAATATATATATATAATTAAAGAAAGAAAGAAATTATTTTAATGTCCACCTAGCTAAAAATAACCTATTTGATAAATTGCTTCTTCCTCTTATTGTTTTATCTGTGAAGACTCACTATAAACGCTCCCTATTTCTAGATAAACCCTAACTAAATAATCCCAAAAACTAAATACCAAAAATATCTATATAACCTTTCTATTGTCTTTTTCTTGTTTATTTATTATTATTTAAAAATGTTCCATTTGAAAACGATTAATTCCAAATCCCATAAATTTATCCCTTAAAAATTAATAATATTTTTTTCCATCTAACAAAAATACATTTTTCAATACGACATCCTGTGTTCATATGGTGAACAATAATTTAGAACCACGTGTTACGCACCTGACCCATTTTAGGGCGACCTATTGGCCTCTGTAAGGATGCCAAGTAAACCCTGAGAGCCGATGTGATTTACCACGCGTCCAAAATCTTATATTGGAATAACTGTCCCTTATCTAAATAAAAATAAAAATAAAAATAAAAATCTTCTTATAAAATAAAAATAAAAATATCATTTATTATATATGAAAAAATGCTTAAAAGAAAATATTTTTTAATGATCTATACATAATAAATATCCAACGATAAATTATAAATAAGATATTAAATATATATTATATATAATATAATATATATTAAATATTATATTATATAATTAAATAATAAATTACATATGGTGTTGTGTATTTATATAATTTAAATAATAAAAATTAATTATGATATTTTGCATTGTAGAATAAATTTATAATCTTTTGTTATTTGGTTTTATGTGTCCGGTGTTCTCTTGCATATTTCTGAATTAGCATATCTGTAAACTTATGTCTGTTGGGATGGTCTTTCTTTTGAAACCTCACATTGCTGCGACTTTTTATACCTTATGTACCTTATCGGACTTCTTATATTGTCTTAATATAATTTATATCGCTTTTTCTTGAAAAAAAAAATTATAATCTTATTTTTTCTAATCTCTCAAATTACACTAAATTAATACTTAAAATAAATCTTAAATGATTACCTCTCCCCTTTCCAACCATGTGGATGAACGAACTACCTCAGGTTGCCAATCCAAGTCGTCCTGAACATCTCAACGTCCACACCATCTTCACCATGTAACCTGAAAAATGACATTGCATTTAACAAGTGGACAACTGAAAATGACATTGAATTTAAGAAGTGGACATTAGCAAGTGAACCTTGAGGGTAGAAAACGAAAAAATGATGGGCCTTCTTTGGACCCTGCGCAGCTTGACATCACCAATAAATTCTAATCGCTATGCAAGATGTGAACGTAACCGCCATTTCCAGATTTAGCAGAAACTGTGGCACCGAATACTTCAAAAGGACTGAGAAAAGAACCAAACAACACAAGACGAGCCGAACAGAGGACTCGGCGGATTCGATCTCGGTTTCTTTCCATTCCAAATCAATCTCCAGGTCGGGGGTTCGAATCCTGTGGATAACTTGTATAAAATTCAGACGCCTTTCTTATACTCTGCGTTCCGAGACGGCCCCCGGCGCCTATGTCCCGAAGATGACGAGTTCGAATCCTCCCCAGATCTGCGAGGTCGAATTTGCAGCCTGCGAGTTCTGCGGGCTGACGGAAGAGTGTACGCCGGCTTACATAGCCCGCGTGAGGGAACGTTTCTACGGGCGCTGGGTCTGCGGGCTCTGCGGCGAAGCTGTAAAGGACGAGCTCTGTAGATCAGATTGGCTTACTGGAATGGAAGAGGCCATGGAAGCCCATATGACCTTCTGCAAACAGTTGAGGGCTAACCCTGCTTCGCGTCTTGTTGGGGCCATGAGGCAGCTGCTCAGGAGGAGCCTCGACTCCTCATCGCCGAGAGGAGGCCTGAGATCAAGTCCCGGTAGCCCCTGTGTGGTCGTAGTCAAGAAGAATCCTGGCCCTCCCGGACTTGCGCGTTCTACCAGCTGCTACCCTACCTTGGCTCCTTCACAGGCACAACAATATGAGTAACAGCAGTTTTCTGCATATTGTTACAGTCATCAATTTTTTTTGAAGTGATGTTAGGCATAATATATGTAAGTTTTTTTTTTAAGTATTAAGAATATGTGAATCTATGTTTATGTGATTAATTTGAAAGCCGTCTATTTACAATATGTGAATCTATTCATTATCATGCTGCATGTCTGACAGGATTAGTTAATCTGAACTTCTTGCTGTGTGGAAATTGGAATGGTGGGCGAGGCCGATACAATCCGATTTGAAACCCTGTGGCATTGTAATTTGGTTTAGCACGATCAATTTGGAATTAATTCGGAATTTGTCTGGATGGTTAAAATCTAAAAATTTAATGGTAGGAGTGTTTGAATCTTGTTTGTATTTTGTTTGTAGTGGTTGGAGTTTGGACAAAATAATATCAAGAAATCTTTTAGTAGCAATGTTTGAATCATGTTTTTGATGATGGAAATAGATTCAGCACAATCAAAAACTTCTAAGGCACCCAAAATTTTGAAGTTTGACAGCCATAACTTGGATTTACAAAAATCGCTGCTGGATTTCATCAAAATCTTGCGGGAATCTTCGTAATAATTTTCAGGGTTAAAAAACAGTCTAGTCAAAATACCACGTTGGGTATGGTGGAAATAGATTCACTATCATCAAAATTTCTAAACTCCCAAAATTTTAAAGCCTCATAATTGTAATTTAGATTTCCAAAAATAAATCCATCAAATTTTATCAAAATTGTAACAAAATTTCTATTATTTGTTTTCCCCGAAAATATAGCGCTTCGTTAAACAACGCGGATCAATTGTAACTTGTCATTAGGGCCCTTGTAATCATTCCCGAGACCACTGTCGTTTCCCAGGTTGCCAAATTTTTATCTTTGATTTTTTTTATGATTTGCATTGTGTTAAAATCTGCCAAAATGCATAGAAATAAAAGTTAAAGTTTGATGGATAGAATTATTTTTTAGAAGGGAGGGGCTAGTTTCCCAGAGAAGCGGAATGAGACTTTCTTTATTAGATTTATATTTTGTCAGACATGCTGACAAGCTTCACATCATACATTACATTCGCAATGTGTCATATTGGTCAATCACCATGGAACAACATACAGCGGCAACAGCGACAACAGGGGGAACCAATCATATAGAACCAGCATACAGTGGCAACAACGACAGCAGGGGAATCAAACGCGGTCAGGAAGCGAGACAGCCAACAGCCCATCGCCAGATCATGCACTGATGTGCAAATTGATCGATAGAATTATTATATAAACATAATAACATTTTTTCCAAAATCATTATGATATGATTTAAAAATTTTGAAGAACTTATTAATAATTCTTATTATACGTTTTCTATATCAGTATTGCACTGTACACACCATCGTAAAACGGAGATTTCCGAAATTTCTTTACTTAACAGCTGTTTAACAATAAATCCCTCAATCCCACACAAAATGTTATTTACCCATATGTATAATATTTATATATATATAGAGAAAGCACTTAGTATGTTGATATATATATAATTTACATTAATATATTTTATTTAATAATAAAAGAATTGTATTCATATGTTATGGTGTCCATTAGGTTTTAAATTCAAACTTCATAGAAAAAAAAGGATTGAAATAAGACACCGATGAAGAAATAGCTAATTATGCCCAATTCAATTAACTTAGAAAAAAATTAATTAAAATTTATAATATAAATATATTATGTTTAATGTAAATAAATATTATATTTCAATTTAAATAAAATTTATTTTTAATTTACCATATAATTAAAATTATTATAAATATAAAATATAGAAATTTTATGGTTTTATATATATATTAATATTATAAAATACCTTCAAGCTATTAGATTCTAAAAAGATTATCCATGTTTACTAACTTTTTATAGTATTTATAAACAGATTTGACTTGCAATAATAAATAGAATTAAATTAAATCCATAATTTATATAGTGCAATATAATTATACTTTATTTAATTTATTTAATTAAAATATTAAAAAAATTACAGTTAAAATGAATCATAATTTAATCTTAAAAATCAATATTAAAAAAATATCTAAAACTATGTTTAACCATTATATAAAATTATAATTGTGATAAGTAATAATTTCAATTTTGGCGGATTATTTTTATAGTTTTGGATCGAATATATTTAAATTATATTATAAAGAAGAATCAAATTTTTTGAGTTTAGCCGTATCTTAAGTTTAGATCTAAGTTGGCACTATTGCTTTTCATAAGGATACTCTTGCATTTCATAAAGATCTCCTCAAGTATTAAAATAGACTTCATCATAATAAATATCATATTCAAATATTATGGGCAAAACCATGGGTTGTCAAAACTTGACTCCAAAAATTACCAACTTTAAATTATTAATTTTACTTTTAATAATTTATTTAATTGCAAACACTCTTTAATGTGAAGTTACTGGTTCAATTTCCCACAAAGATATAGTCCTACCAAACTTACAAAAAAAAATTTCATAGTATTGACCGATAATATTGAGAAACATAATATTAACCCATGATATTCATGTGGAAAATATACTATTCAAAACCACTATTCATACAAAAAAAAAGTTCATATAGTCCTACCAAACTTACAAAAAAAAAGTTCATAGTATTGACCGATAATATTGAGAAACATAATATCAACCCATGATATTCATGTGGAAAATAAACTATTCAAAATCACTATTTATACAAACCAGTCAAAAACAACTCGATAAATATAAGCTTCACTAAAATGTTTATAGCTTTGAATTGGATTTCCTGGCAACCAATGTCGCATTTGAATGTCTCCATTCTAATACATAAAATTCAATTCTAAAACCACGAGAATTTGCTTAGATGCTTATATTTTTTAGTATATGGAAACGACATCATTTAAAACATAAAATAATTCTCGTTTCTTTACTTACTATATGGAAAGCAGGGGCTTTTGCACCAGAAGCCTAATTGAGAGGGATTTGAGGGAGTATATTAACTTGCAAACAATTCTAAACAATAAGTTGAAAAGGAGAATAGAAAATTGTGTAAAGTAAGATAATTTTCATTCTTTGATGGTTTATTTTGGAGATTATGTAGATGTGTATAATATAGTTTAGTTAAATAGATAAAATGATTTTTTTTTTTTAATTTTTAATATAGATTTTTAAAATTAAAAATATTAATTTATAAAGGATAAACATAATATATATATTTTAAGGTAATTTTATTTATTATTTAAAATAATTTTTAATAATAAAAAAATCACAATTTTATTAAAAAATTTTTTTCATCCATTAAAAAACTATTTCTTTTCTACTATACCATTATTATACTCTTCAACAATATAATATTAAATATAAAAGTATAATTTTTAATAAATAATGCCACATTGACAACGACACCATTCACATGCATTTTTTTAAAAAGAAATCAAATTTCATGTGGAATGCCCTCCATTAAACTTTTGGTGGGGACCCCCTATGTTTTTTCCCTACACTTGAAAAAGGATTGGAAGCACGCTTTGACATGAAAACCAAACTTTAAAACCAGTCATTTAAAAAAGGAAATCTAAAAGATTGTTCTAAGTCAAACTTTGTCGTTTCATAATCAACGGAGAGGTAGAAAGTATCATGGTCGTTTAATGAGATGAAAGAATTGTTTTTATTGGTAAAAATGGTTTGAATTTGGGTAAAAAAATTTCAAGAAATCTTGTAGAGGTAATGTTTGAATCATGTTTTTGATGGTAGAAATGGATTCAACACCATCAAAAACTTTTAGGACACTTAAAATTTTGAAGTTTAACAATTATAAATTAGATTTACAAAAATCCTTGCTAAATTTTCTCTAAATATAATTAAAATTTCCATAACTTTCCAGACAACTCTTCCATCTAATTAGGCTACGCGAATCTCCTTTGTGAGAAATTAAAAATATAAAGTGCAGCCATAATTAACAATCATATCCCCTTCGACACCCCCATTGTAACTCGAAGAATCATTTTTCTTTCGAAGAATCATTTTTCTTTCGCTAGAAAAGGTGGTGGTCTTCATGAGTTTATCTCACTAAAATCTGGATCATGAAACAACATATGAGCCTCCGGGCAAATTACACTCCTTCGATTTGACGTAACGAAAGCCACTTGATTGGGAAAACATTTAACAAATAGATTTTATAATTTGTTTTAAGGGTTTTGAATATTTATTTCGATTTATGAGTCTCTTTTATTTTCCCGTTAATCTTTTACTTTTATTATTAATTTTTATTAATTTTAAATTAGTTAATTTAATTTTGAAAAAGAAATATTTGTTTAAGTTTATTAAAAAATGTAATTTTCAAACATTAGATTAGGTTTATAATTGAAGATTATTGTAATTTTTGCATAAGAAACATTATATAGATAATTGTCTCACATTTTTATCTTATTATGCCATTATTTTTAGATATTTATGTAGTAATTTTTTATTCTTAAATAAATAACATATTTACCATCAATTACTCTTACCATAATTTACATCATATTTAAAAACATTAATATATTTAACGAGGATACATTTATCTTTAACTTTTTATCTATGGATCTAGCTGATTTAGTTATTAACCAACTTAGGTCTATCTTAAATGTAAATTTACCAATGGCCCAGAGAATCAAGACCGGAGTTAATATGGATCAAATAAGCTTCATCATAATAAATAGTATGACAAAAAAACACCAAATACAAATTATTAATTTTATTTATTTATTTTTATTCTTATGTAATTTAATAGAGTCAAAATGTTTTAATTAA
>APFE030194220.1:0-29141 GCA_000404065.3 Pinus taeda | reverse complement strand
AAAAAAAAAAAAAAAAAAAAAAAAAATGTTATTTGAATATCCACACTTCATTTGGGAGGTGTTTTTTGGACAATTTTTTGCACAAAAAATTGGTTTTCAACACCATTTTTAAAACATGTTGAAAATTTACCCTAAAAAAAAATAAAAAATAAAAAGAAGATGTTATTCCAACACCAATACTTTTGGTTTTTAGCACTATTTTTGATGTTTTTATGGGGTTTTTTGGCCAGAATTCTGGTTTTGAGTTTATAGTTCTTGTTTCAAAGTTTACATTGTTTATAATAGTTTATTGAAATTTTAAGTTTAAATTACATAATTTACGTTTTTTTTGTTAAATATTAAATTGTCACACAAACACGTATCTATTATTTTCAAAAATTACTTTTGTTTGGCTAAAGAGCTCATTTTCCTCAAATATAAGGAAACGGGTTAACGACCCAAAATCTCGAAGAGTGAAGACCTGCCCCTTCTGGATCACCATTGATAGTCCCAAATAGCATAGTTTTTATTGAATAATTATGATGAATTAACTTGCATTACTGAATAACAACATAACTATCCTCGTTATTAATTTGAAAACTAATTTATGATTTTTTTTAATTATATTAATAAAAAAATCCCCTTTTAAAACCAAATAGAAATACAAATATAATCTCACTTTAGAAAAAGGAAAAAGTTTGTGCTAACGAACTCTAATCCAAACAAAACCGTTCCAAAAACATTGGATCTCCAAAAAAAAAGCACCGTTCCAAAAGACATTGAATTTAACGGGTTGGATCCTAAGTATGATAAATTAATTCAATGTAGTAGTTTCCTGACTATGGTACCCCATTTTCATTGTGGTATGTGAGTACTTCAAATCAGAAAACTCTGCAAATGACAACTCTACAAATGACGGCCCGGCATTCCTTTGATGGGGCTCTGAACCATGGACCTCGTAAAGCTCATGGTTAAGAAAGGTCACTTTTGGGTATCACGCCAAATTCTTATATGTTTCCAATTTCTATTATCACAATTTTGTATGTCTGACGATAAGTTACTTAAGCGAAGCTTGGGAGACCGAAGTTCAAATTTCATTGAGTATACTCATTGTGGTGAACGGTAAATGGGCGCGTCTTGGTGGCACATGAGTTTGCTCTTACTAAAATCATAACATCTTAGTATACCGGACTTGCAGGTGGTTGGATGTACTCCTGTTGTTATACAGGCAATTACAAGAATTAATTCTAGGTCTCCTATAGATTAGGGCTGGCAGTTATCGATTCACCATGTAGTTAAAAAAAAAAACAAATGTTATTGTTGGGTATCACGCCAAATCCTCACATGTTTCCACTTTCAACTATCACGACTCTGTATGAGTTCTTTATTTAATAAATTTTTTAAATTTTTATTTTTATTTTTTATTAGTTTATATAGATTAAGTAACTAATTTATTATAGGGTGATAAAAAAAATTTATTTTAAAAAATTAAAATTTAAATTATTTAATGCATAAAATTTAAAGTTTTAGATAAATTTAAATTTAAATATTTGTATGATCATACCATGTATTTACATTTATTCACATGAAAGTTGCATTGCAAAGCGATATAGCAACTCAAAAATGGAATAAGGAGGAGGAATTGCCCGGATAGCCAAAAGTGGCTGGAATCCGAGCCAAAATTTTCAAAAAAATCTTGTAGAGGCGGTTTTTGAATCATGTTTTTGATGGTGAAAATAGATTCAGCACTATTAAAAATGTTTAGGACACCTAAAATTTTTAAGTTTAACAACTATAACTTGGATTTACAAAAATCATTGTCAAATATTCTCTAAATATAATGGAAATTTGATGATGGAAATAAATTCAGCACCATTAAAGATGTTTAAAACACCTAAAATTTTTAAGTTTAACAACTATAACTTGGATTTACAAAAATCAAATAGATTTCTACAACTTTCTTAGGGATTCCTTCCTCCTCCTTCCTCCTTCACCTCATTAGACTACACACGCAAATGGAATATATCGAAAGTAATTATATGCTGCCACGTATCTGCTTTCGATTGACTACGTATGTCGTTGACAGAGATATTTGTGCAACTCAGCAGCGTATATTGTGGGGGCAGTTGTTCATCACTATGTCATCGACTTATGATGGCATTATCATAAGAGGAGGTTACTTGTTGTTTAAATGATCGGGAAAAATTTTGTTGTTTAAATAATACGGAAAATTTTGAGAAATAATAGATTTTTATTTTATTTTTATGTATATTTTAATATATATATTTAGTGTTTATAAAATTTATTTTATCATTTAAATTTTTTATTTATTTAAAATAAAAATATTAAAATAATCATAACTCAATACATTAGTTAAGTGGTCTTACATCAATATAATTAAGTGTTTTTATTTTTTATTTTATTGGTTAAATAAAAAGTATATAAATGATATAATTAGTTTATACTATTTTGATTATGAAATTAAAATGTTTAGATATTTGACATAGTTATAGATTCACATATTTTCGCTTATATGATATAATTGAACATTTCATTATTTAAATGATGATGGTTAACGTCCGTTAAGACTAAACATTGGTCTATCGGACCTAAAGTAACAAACTATTTATTTTGATTTAAGATTTTGTTCCTATGCTCAAAAAGCTTGGAGAGAAGCCTCCCGAACTCACTATAATTTTGACAGTGTAAAAGGCTAGGAAGGTCAGTATTGTAACAAAGATTGTGAAACTGAGATCTAATGTGGTTGTACGCAAGGCATTCTAAGAGGAAGTGGTTTTCATCCTCAATGTTCCTATTCTCACATATATGGCAGATCCTTTCCATCCATGGCGTTTTAGGAACTACCCAACGACCTGTTTCACTATGGAGCTCATTAGAATTCCTTCTAATCTTTGTTATATTAATTTTCTTCTTTGAGCTAGTTAAAATAGAGAGATACTTTTGATCTACTAGGTTGGGGTTGAAGACCTTCTTATAATATCTTAATTTTCTTTTAGCACCTAAATCTTTCTCACACCACATTTTTTCTTTGAACTTAGAAGTACCAATATCTTTAATGTTATTTATGTTTTGCAATGCATCATTCTCATTGATCTCCCAATAATTTAACCAAGCCCTCGTGTCTTTATGCCACCCCCGATTGAGCCTTAAGTGGTTTTGGCTGGAATTTAAAGCTAGCTTAGGAAGTCTATGATCGTCTATATTATTGAGTTTGTGCTTGTACAAAAGAAACATAATCATAGCTACGCTCTCAATAGGGGAAAGACCTGCTTCTATAAGGAGAATTGGATAGGGTATATTACTTTTAATTTTCAGGTTATAAGTTATAAAACGCTTCTGGATTTACTCAATCTTTCTCCATGATTCTCTGGAGATGCTGCAACCCCAAACCTCACCGCCATATAAGATAACAGGAGTGACTAAAGTTTCAAAGAGGAAATTCTTTTAATCCCACATTATGAGGTTTGTTGTTTTACAATTATTTTCAAGACCAAAATAAGCTTTCCACCCCCCATTAATCATTTTATCAATGCTATAGTTCCAGTTGAGCTTGTGATGAATATCAAATCCTAGGTACTTGTAAGAATACACTTCCTCCAAGTTATTTTTGTCATACATAAAATTTGCGTAAGTGTCCTTTTTGGATTTGATAATCATAACTTTTTTTTTGTTAGTGTTAACAATGATACCCATGGTAGAGCAGAAATCCTTAAGAAGCCTAAGTTACTTATTAAGATCAGATGGGCACCTTGCAAAAAGAACAATATCGTCAACATAGAGAAGAAGGATGACGACTATCCCAACGAAGGTCGTGCCATCACATCCTGCTTCCTCTAAATAACCTTCAAGCTTATCGATGTAAATGCCAAATAGGGTAGGGGAGAGGGGGCAACCTTGTTTAACTCTGATGTTACACTTAATATCTTTCGACCACCCCTCATTTCTCTTTAGCTTGCCAATTACATTCTCGTATAACCTTATAGCAGCGGCTCTCAACTCGAGAGGAACCTTTAGCTCTTATAATCTATTCCAAAGGTTGTATCTAGGAACTATATCGAAAGCCTTTCTAAAGTCCACAAAGCAACAAAATAAATTGGATTTATCATTACGACATTCGTCCAGAATGATCCTAAGCGTAACGAGGCGATCTGTTGTTGAGTGATGTCTTCTGAAACCTGCTTGGCCTTTAGCCTACTTACCTTCACTTTCAAGCCATATGCTTAACCTCTTTCCCAAAATAATACCATATAACTTGGCTAAGAGAGGGCTGATCATAATTGTCCTATAATTAGAGGGGTTATTTGTATCCCCACTTTTAAAAATAGGTATAATGAGGCTCTCAATCCAAGGTTTAGGGAACCCTTGCTTGATTGCTTGATTGAAATGCTTGTGGATGTGGGGAATGAGCACAGGACCTCCAATTTTTAAGATTTTCGCCTGGTAACCTTCAATGTCCTTAGCTTTCCCATTAGCGAGGCGATTAACTCCAAACTTAATGTCTTCTAAAGAGAAAACATCTTTCATTATGAGCAGGGTTTCCAAATTATCCATGAAATTTGGAGATTCATAAAGCTTTTTAAGATAGGAATTCCAATCATGAAGAGCAATTTTATTATTATTGTTATTCTTCCTAGTTAGAATTTGCCTCCAAAATTTCTTAGGATCTACCTTAGAGACGTGTAAGAGATTCTCCTCCCTTTGACGAATGTACTGCCTCTTTTTCCTTTTAGTTAGGGCTTTGTATATTTTTATCTTGTCCATTTTAAGAGATTCATCAACAGGTTCCTTAATTGCTCTCCTCGCACTTTTGCAATCTTTGTCATACCATGGATTGTTTTTGCTATTTATTTTATTATTTGAAACTTCAATTGAGAACTTGTTAATAGAATATGAGAGGGTTGTAGTAAAATTATGATAGAGGTCTTCTATGTTGTCTATACTAGATAAAGGAATCAAATTAGTTTTTAATTCATCTAGAAAGAGATCATTTTTATTTCTATCAAATATTAAGCTCTTTTGGCTGTAAGTATTATTTTCTCTGGGAACTCTATGAATGAAAAAATTGGGAGTTATAAGTAAAGGCCTATGATCAAAGTCAGGTCCGTGGTCGTTTAAGATGTCAAAATTTATTATTTCGTTGTATAATGGGAGATCAAAAATAACATAGTCTACCACGCTGCTGCCAAGACCATGGATGTAGGTCATATTGTTGGAATTGGACCACTTATTTAGACCGTTGCAAATTATGAGATCCTAAGCACTATAGAGCATGACTAGCTCTGACCCAAACAAATTTTCCCCGAGGTCTTCAGAGCTCCTTTTGTACCTACTAGCTAGAGTAGGGTCTTTGTCTAACCAAAGAGGATTAGGATTGGAATGATTGCTTAGAATAATAGCTTGGTTGTTTTAAGTTCAAGCATTAAAGTCACCTATTAAAAGGATATTACTGTCATTCCTTAGGCTAGAAATATCATTCTCTAAACCATTGTAAGGGTTAGTTTTATCTAGATTCTGCTTCTTATAGAAGTTAGAATTGATGGGGGGAAATAACATATTTCTATGTAGGACTTTTTATTATTAATGTCACTGATCTCTATCCAACTATATTGGTTGTGAGGGTCTTTTTATAAATCCTAGCATGGGGGGGATATGTTCTTCTTAATGTGACAAGCTATTCCCCCAATGCCTCTACGGGAGGATTGCTTGTTCCAGGTAGACCATAGCATAAAGCCATCTATGTTAGGGACCTTAGATTCTTTGTGCTCCCAAGTTTCAACAAGCAAAATAATATCAACATCATCTGAAATCCAACTTAGCTTGGGGCCTTTGTTCCATGGGAAGCCCCGACAGTTCTAAGAAAGGATCCAGAGCATGTTTAATTGCTATTGATTACTATATTTTTGGTTTCTATTTCGAATAAAGGATTTTCTATTTTTTATTATTGCCCATTTTCCTTCCTTTCTAGCTTCTTTTACCTTTTGAACCTCCTTTCTTAATTCTGCTTGATCTTTTGGAATGAGATCTTCATTTATGAGTATTCACGTTCCTTTTAGACTTGAGGTTTTACTAAGTATGTCGTACTTATGATCAGTGGAGCTCACCTTTATGTGGATTAGTCTTCCTTTATTCTCGGTTAATTTCTCCAACCATGTTGCTTCTGTGAGACACACTATTTCAAATTGTAATCTATTATCTAATTCTATCCGGGCTAAGGATAAAGTATCCCCACCTACTTCCTCTTTTAAACTGAAGATTATAAGTTTCAAGGCCCTTTTGTTACGTTTGTGGTCTAATTCTATTAATTTTTCCATTTCATCTTTAATTGGTTTGATATCTAACTTATCTACCACATTATTTAGGGTGAGGCAGCTATTAACTTTTCTTCTAGTTCTTTAATCATGTCTTTCATTTTAAGACTCTCTAAAGTATCAACATCTCATTGCTGGGATGGTTGTTTAGTATCTTGGTTTAGTTTTTCTATAACCTGCAATCTAGTCTCCATTGCCTCCATTTTATTCTCCAGTAGTTCTATTTTATTTTCTATTTGTTTTCGGATCGTGTCTTCAAGAGATGCAAATTTATTTTTTAGCATGGCTTCTAACTATTTTTGTAGCTTGGCTTCTCTTTCTTCTCTACGTTTCTCTAAAGACTCTATATACTCATAAAGGCCTTGTAAAGTAACTGTGCTAGGTCTGCCCTTGGTAATCTTTGGTAATTGTGGTGAAATATTCATACTTGAAATTATATGCACAAATATGTATTAGAAAAAGAAAAAGATAAGGAATGTGTGCACCTGATATCAGAAAACTTGACTGCAGATCACTCGTGCCCAACGCAGCCTGCAGATCGAAGAATATATGTGAAGAATATATAGAGTACATTTTTAACTCTTTCACCAATCCTTAGAATTCTTTCACCAAAGAATATATGCAAAGAATATATAGGGTATGTTTTTAACTCTTTCACCCAGCCTCAGAACTCTTTCACCGAAGAATATATGCGAAAAATATATAAAGTACGCGTTTAACTCTTTCACCGAGCCTCAAAACTCTTTCACCAAAGAATATATGCGAAGAATATATAGAGTACGTTTTTAACTCTTTCACCAAAAAATATATGCGAAAACTCTTTCATCCAAAATATATGCGAAAAAAATATATTATATTTTTCACATATGCGAGTAATTATATAAAAAATATAATAAAATATTAATTTTTCTCAAATATTTATGTGTATTATAATTAATGTGGTAGCTTAATTAACGGATAGCCCTCAGTATGTTTCTTTTATATTATAATTTTGCATTGAGTAGATATAATGTTTATCCAAGGTGATCGGGTGAGCCAGTGGGTGTCCTACCACTTTTGTTTCAATCCTCACTCTCCAAATTCCACTATCCATCTCATTAAATTATTATTAATGGCAAAGAAAAAATGAAGTACTTGAATGCAAAATGAGTAAAGAAAAAGAAGTATATGAATGCAAAATAGAAAAAGAAATTATAAATATTCTAATGATTTATATAGAAAAGTTTATTGCCTTAACCCACGATATAAAAATTATATTTTATTTAAATATTTATTTTATGAATAATATTTAAACTTTTTAATATAACAATAATATTTTCTATTATATTAAAATCATTTAAATTAATATATTAAGATTTATCAGTTATTTTATAAATAAACTAAAATTAATTAATGTGTTATATTAATTATTTGATTTGATTATATTGTAATTTATTATAAATTGTTATTTTAAATGTATTTAATTTTATTTTCGTTTCAAATTCTTTTTATTTTTAAATACATAATTAAATTTTTAACTTTTTTAAGTCACACAATAACATAATATTATTACAAATTTATAATTATTCAGTTTTTTTATTTAAAATTTATATTAAATTTTTAATATTAAAAAGTTTTTTTTAAATTTGTTTTTTACAATAAAAAAAACTTTGTTATTTATTTCATTATTCAATTTCTACATAATCTCAACATTTAATTAATAATTAATATCATTTTCTTAATGTTGATTTTAATTATGTTTATAGTCACTAGTTAAACATTTAATTAATCATCTTTTTCAATGACTAATTACTCCAGTGGTAATATATGTAATCATATTAACTTCTTACTTTTTGCATAAGAAACAGGTACTAAACAACAACATTGCATATTACACTTATTTGTGCTATATAACAGGTTGATTCTAAATTTAAATTATTTTTTATATTGGATGTAAAGATAATTGGTTTAATAATGAGATTGCCTCAAATTTAATTGAACTTGAATAATCTTTGAAATAATATAATTTCTCACTTTCAATCACTTTCTGAGATTTGAAATTTGAATGTGAAAAGAGATAGTAATTAAATCACACACAAACCAACTCATATATATTTCGTGGATCATTAACATGGCATATGAGATTTATTTTAATCATAAAAAAAAAAAAAAAAAAACTTTTATTATTTTTTTTAATGGAAAACGATTTTTTAGTTACATTAATACATAATTTTTGATAACATGTATATGGATGTGCTTCCTTTTTTCATTATATAAAGACTCAATGTATTATTTTATAACTTAAATTGATTTAAGTGAATGATAATGGGATATTTTATTTTTAATAATCCACTTTAACATTTTAGGATAAACTCTATAATCAAAATTGATTTTTATTATAATTAAAATATTATGACTTAAAAACCTAACAATAAATAGAAAAAACATTAATTTCACATTGTAATAAGAATCGTTGAGTTAAATTGGCAAAGGGTCATCATGATCCTTGGAGGTAAAACCCCAAGCATTGTTAGAATTAAGCACTAACCATGGTATAATGGGATCTTCTCTATTTGTTTCTTTTTTCAGCTTAGTAGGCTTCTTAGAATTACAAATGGAAAAATCTAGATTATAAAACTTGTTAATATGCTACTGAGACACAAGACAACAACTATTTTATTTTTATGCATGTTCCTTTTTCTTCCAAACAAACCTAGAAATCTTGATGGAAGGGCCCTCCTTTCAAGAGTTGAGATAGGTTAGAACAAGTTGGGAAGGGTAAAGGGGAAGTAGGTGGTTCCATATCCATGGTGTAAGATACTCTCCCTAGTTCTCAAGTACATGGTAGAGTTGCACCATGCAATTTCAACCCTTTGAATTTAGACAATAATTTTCAGTTGAGAATTTAAACAAATCATGATCCTACCATATTAGAAAAAAAATTTGTTTATTGTATATACCTTCATAATAGTGAGCTTGTCACTTTAACAAGAAACAAATTACAAAATTTAGAACTCTATCCCCAAGAAAGCTTTAAAAAATAACAAAATATAAATGCTTTAAACTTCTTGATTAGTCATATAAAGGACTTTTGGGTTGTGATATGCCCAAATGAAAAAGTTTTTGTCCAATTGCCAAGATACCCCTAAAATTACGTAGATAAAAAAAAATTCCTCAACTTCATAAGATGCTTCCACTAATTGGAAAGCGAAAAGGCTTTCATAGTTTTGTTTTAAAGTTTATTTCCTTTACAAGAAATGGGAGGATAAGTTACACTAACTTATGCTTCATTCCTCGTGACCTCATTCTAGGAATCCTTGTTGAATTTGAGTCGCAAGAAAAAAATGCTTAGGAACTCAAGTGAGTGGGTATTCACTCACCCTACACCTAAACCCTTAACACTATACATATCCTAATCATCCCACTCAAATTGAAGGATGTAAGGAAGAATCATTCTTCTTTGTTTGAATGATTTATCCCTGCAATTTCTCATGGGTTTTAGAGCCTTAGTGCTATCCTTCTAACCATCACATTGAGGATTCTAAAACTATAGAGAAAATCTATCTTCACTTGTGCTTTGGAGTTAACCGTGCAGTATGGTGAGAACATTTGTTTACCCTTCTACTTTTAATGAGATCAAATTTTGGTAAAGGTTTAGTCAAGATCCAATTAGAAAAGGAAAGCTTGATATCTATTTACTTCCACAATATGGATTCAACATGGATTTCCAATTAACCAAACATGTTCTTTGTGCTTCCATTACGAATTTTGTATTTAGTCTAAAGTAAATGAGATCAAATTCTGGTAAAGGTTTAGTCAAGCTCCAATTAGAAAAGGAAAGCTTGATATCTATTTACTTCCACAATAGGGCTTCAATATGGATTTCCAATTAACCAAATATGTTCTTTGTGCTTCAATTACGAATTTTGTATTTATTTTAAAGTTTCCATAGAGTAAATTATTTATATGTTATTTTGTTTGTATGTACAATTGTAAGGGTCGTGATAAAGTATTTCATGAGACTTGTAACTTTTTTAAGCAAGGGATGAGTCTTGGCCAGAAAAAGAAATAAAACACAAAGGTTTTGAAAATAATTTCTAAAATTGCAGTTATATATGTATTATCACACCAAATTGAAGAAGAAACCAATAAAACAATAAAATATAATGGTTTAGAACCAAATGTCTCAAATAAATTGTATTTATTTATTAATCATATCACATAAATTGCATATAAATTTTATAAATGATATATTGTGAGTGTGCCACTATGGGGATTTATTTATCAATCATATCACATAAATTATATATGACTTTTATAGATGATATATTGTGTAATGTCTCGAATGAAATAAAATTGGAACAAGCAAAAAATATTTTTAAATTCTAATTCAAAATTTCTTTAGATAAAAATTCTATTCATAAACAGAAGATTGCCATGTAAAATTTAGGCCAATAGAACAATGCAATCTCATAGCACACTGAACAAGAAATTCTGAGCTTTATTATATTAGATAAACTGGGGTTTACATGCACATACAACCCATATAGCTGAGATAAATGGGCCTCAAATAGATCTACAATAATGACGCAAATTGGCCTCCAAAACAAACTGAAAAATAATACACTGCAACCTGTGTACCTTGAATGGATTCACCAAGGGAAGAGATGGGTGCTCACCCACTCTCACTGAATCACTAGAGGGTTTTCGTCCTAGGGCTACTGCTGAAGTAGAGAACCAGGTTCTCAAACCTCTCCACAAGAAATAAACACAAATTCAAGATCCAATATGTTTCCAAATGACCTTCTCCTCCTGTTTTATATATCTCATGGATAGATCCTCAAGCCTCTAGAAGCATCTTATTTTATCATTTTATTATTATTCTAGAAACTCTTCCATTGACTTTATCAAGTGACCTTTTAATTTTATTTTATTTCATTTAAGTCACTTTTGGCCCATTTTCTATAATCAGTTATTTTTCCTTAAAATTGCCCACCATACTCTCTTTGGCCATTGTAAGTCTCTTCTCAGCATCTCATCCTGTAGATATTCTCGATGCCACCTCGAGCATAATTAATTGAGTTATGCCCAAGAATAACGATGATTTTTGAAAATTGTAGGAATGTGATGCAGCGAAAGGAAAACTGTGCGGATGCTAGAATATGCCAAGAGAATGCCATCAAAGCCCATAAAAACTCCTCAGAACTCCATAGGTACCCCTGATGACATAAAATTACTCCACTGACCTAGCCATCCCTTGCCTTGGAAATCCACCTTGGTTGTACTATGAAGAAGAATAAAAATGGGGACATGACATATTGAGATTTTTGTGTATATGGACGATGTTGCAGTAGTGTAAATGTTTGTAAATATTTATATATGGGCTCAATTAAAATATTAAATGTAATATAGAGCTCATTATGGGGGAGATGTTATTTCTAAACTAGCTTAGATTCATCTAGTACCAAATTTATCATGTGTGAATTCCTTGATGTGAAAAATTTTACTTAAGTTCTACACTCCAAAAAAAAGGTTTGTTTTACTTTAAATGTTTTTACATGTTAGCCCAATTAATAAAAATAAGAATTGTAGTTGTTTTTAATTTATTTTGTTATTTTCATTTTTATTTAGATGACATTATGTATGTTTTTTTATTATTTTATTGGACACGTGTCAACTCTACGTTGAGCACAGACATACTTACATATTGCCATCATAGTGAGTTGTAAATGCGCCTCTCGGGGAAATAAGTATAAACATTTAAATATTTTTTCAATTAATAATAAAAAGTTAAAAGTAATAAAAAAAATCAATTTGTTATATTGTAATTTTGGTTCTTAACCATGAATATTCAGCCACACTTCACCATGGATATTATTATTTGTAAATAGACTTTGTTACAATTGGGCTTATCTATTATATTCCACAATGCCAAAGCCAAACCAGTTCATAAGTCAAAAATAATTTATTAAATATTATAAATTTAAGTTTAAACCAATTTTTAATAAACTAAAAGAAAAAAAATGTTAAATAATTACTTTGAACCTATATCCCAAACCCTCATACTTACTACTAAAACAAAAAATATTTTATGGGTATTCCATAGAAGATAAACAATGTTTTAATAAAATTAAAATGAAATACTAATATAGAAAGAAAAATCTATATACATAAAATATTAATTAAGAGCCAGCATAGATCCATCTTAACTAAGGATCTACCAAAGCCATGAGAGAAATCAAATCTTTCAAGTTGCAAATATTTCCTAAAGTTTTGCACCCAAAAATAAGTTCGCATCTTGAGAGATTTAATCCCTCTAGCCGCTTGGTAGATCCGGCATTAAAATGGATCTATACTAGTATAATATATTATTAAAATTTCTCATGTGACATTGATGACCTAGGAATCACACCCAAATGACAAAGTAATCATGGAGACTAATAGGCGGAAAAGGAAATAAAATACAAAGGTTTGGAACATAATTTCTCAAATATATTGTATTTGCTTATGTATTATCACACCAGATTGAAGAAGAAACTGAAAAAATAATAAAATATAAAGGTTTGGAACCAAACGTCTCACATTAATTGTATTTATTTATGAATCATATCGCATAAATTACATATAACTTTTATAAATGATATATTGTGACTGTGCTCAGTATGGGGATGATGTTGTAGGTTTGTAAATGTTTGTAAACATTTAAATATCTACTCACTTAAAAGGTTAAAAGTAATATAGAGCCTAGTATGGGGAGATAAAAATAATAAAATTCAAGTTGCTATATTCTAATTTTGATTCTTGACCATTAATATTCAGTTGCACTTTACCATGGATATTATTAACTTATAAATATGCTGTTACAATACCATGGCTATCATTCCACTCCAAAAACTAAAACTCATTCACAAATCAAAATATTTATAAATTTATTTATTAAGTTTACTAGTTTTAGATCCACTTAACTCGGATCTACAAAGTGTCGAGAGGGATCAAATCTCTTTTCCATTTTAATAGGTTTGCAACCTCAAGGAATTCTATCCCTCCTAGCACTTTGTAGACCTGGATTAAGAGGACTAGACTAGTTTATGTAATAATTAACGACTTATAATTATTAATTTATTTAATTGACCAGTCATATTTTAATTTAATAATAAAAATATAAATTTACTTGTTTATTTATTTATTTTTAATTGTATTTGTTTTTGTTATGTAATTTGACTGAGTCAAAATGTTTACATAACATAACCTTACAACATCTCTTCCATACTAGCCTTGAGAGTTACTCTCTGCCCAATAGCATTTCTCTAATTAAATCTAAAAGCAAAAATGTTATAACTACTTTTGAGATATATCTAAACCCTCTATCCCAAGTACTACTAAAAATATTTCGTGGATATTCTATAGAGTATTAAAATAAAAAATGAGAATACTTTTATGTAGAGATGTGAAATTTATATTATATAAATAATATTATTAAGAACCAATGTATCTATCTATCTAACTAAGGATTTAACAAGCCATGAGAGAAATCAAATCTCTCAAATTGCAAACCTTTCCTTAAGCTTTACACCAGAAACGAAGTTTGCATCTTGAGAAATTTGATCCCTCTTGGCCCTTAGTAGATCCAGAGCTAACATGGAACTATACGAGTGTAAGGATTATTTGAAAGACGTTGAACTTTGAGATAGTTCTAGTAAAGTGCATTATAATATTGAATCTATATGAATTAATAGCAATTAAAATTTATATGATTAAAAACAATTGTCTCACAAGAGTAGAGATTTTTATTTACTTTGTCGTTAACAAACCTAGAGATCAATGACAACTATATCCACAAAATATTTGTACCAACTAAATTTAGATTTGCTACGCCCATAAATTATTTGTACCAAGAAGATCCAGATCACTACCTGTGAGCTCAACCACAGAGCCTAACCCTGAGAATATGAAGATAATTGAATTGTAACTTCTTAATAGCAAAAGTGATTCAACCAAAAAATTGATGAACTAAGCTAACTCGCAAGACACACATATATATAATTTGTTTAAATATAATATATTATATTAATTCCAATAAATATATTTTTTAATATCATATGAAAAACATCCTTTAATTTACATAGTATTTATGGAAATTAAAATATTAAAAAACAAAGTAATAATCTCCAAATAATGGAGGACTTAAATATTAAAACTGTTTTATTTTAAATTTCAAATTGTGGATATTATTGCTCTGTTGGAATATTGTCTCGAATATCATATAAATAAAATAGATGGAATAAATATATGTGATAAAGTTATTAAAGAATTTTTATGAATATTTTTTTTTTAAATTTCATTATATTAATTATTTAAAAATATTAAAAATACTTTTATATATTTAATTTAAATAAAAAAAAAAAAATAATAATAATATAATATAATCATAATTATATAATTTAAAACAATAAATTAAATTTATAGAATTTTATATTTTAAATAATTAAAAATTTAATTGTTTAAAAATAATTATAAAGTAAACAGAATATTATTAAACTTTGTTAAATAAGAATATTAATTTTTAATTTGTTTTTATTATAAAGTTAATTTGTTTTATTTTTGAATTAACTAACTTTAAAATTGAAAGATGAAATCGGGAGTTGAGGGACTAGGGTTGAGCATTGCCTTAGTTGTCTCACCCCCTTGGTTCGTGCTTTTGTGCATTTCATTTGTCAAGTTTTCTCTTTTTCTGCAAGTTTGTTGTTGGCATTGTGGCTTAGGGAATTTGTTTGGCATGGTTGGATGTCTATCACGGACAGTTTGTGCACATTGGGGTTTGCCAGGGTCTGCTCTTGGTCTGGGTTGTATTTCCCTCTTATATCGTCAGGTTGTGCCATTTCTCTCTTCCCATTGTCATTGTATCTGTCTTTTCTTGGTGTGCCTATGTTGTTGACCTACTAAGAGGATGTCACGACCCTGTGACCCTGTTCTCATTATTACTTGTTGGCCTTCTCTCTAGTGTGAGATTTGCTTTGTTTCGAGGTTGTAGTCAATTTTTTGTTGGGCTTCACAACCGTCTTTGTCTCTTAACATATATGCATTGGGTTCTACTCCCTTTGTATTTTTGTTGGCTGGTCTTTGTGTCATTTTTCATCAAGTTTTTATGCTGGGGCTTGAAACTCATTTTTGTAATGTATCGATCTCATTTTTGGATTTGTCCTAGGCCCCTTTGGGGTATTTGGTTTGACACACCCGTGTGCCCTATATCTTGATTTTATCTATTTTGTGGCATAGAGATTTCAACCCCTAGGGTTTTCAACCCTTATGCCACAAGTAGCATCTAGAAAGATCATAGTGAATGCACTACAGGTGTATATGAAAAATGTATTTTTTCATAGAAATATGAATGAAAAAACTAAATTCAAAATCATCATAAATTATTTTTTCAAAGTTATTGACATAGTGATAAGATTTGTACTTTAATTGTTTCCTCAAAGTTATTGACATTGTGATAAGATTTGTACTTTATTGAAAGATAGATTGTCATTGAAAAGTTTCATTTTTTTTAAGTACCATTATTGTAAATTCCACATCAAAGTCTTATAGTGTTTGCAATTTACTTTAAAGAAAGATAGATTGCTATTCACAAGTTTTGTTCTTTTTTCATTACCATTTGGAAGGTTTCACATCAAAATGTTATAGGGATTCATACCATACACAAATAAATAAATCTATTCCCTTATGAGTCTATGCAATGGATTATAGAGTTATCATCTATAATTTTATTGGTTTCATGGCTCTAGAGAGAGGTCACTAGATAGCTTGAACAGAAGGATTTAAATTATTATAGATTGTTGGAGATGCTTTACTGGTTATTCAATGTGTTCAATGAATTCTAAATGGCCAGGTTCCTTTGAAAATTGATCATAGTTGGCGATTAGAAGGGGTGGTGTCCAATATCTCTAATCTTTTGAAATGATTTGAGTATGTATTAGTGCAACATACATGACGACTTGGAAATGGAGTGGTGGATTATTTGGCTAATATGGGTTGTAGTTTTAAGGATATCAATATTGTCTATCCTGGCCATTACCAGTATTAGGAGGATAGACAACGCATACAAGTTTTACATGCAAAGGATAACAATAATTTTCATGAAGTTTCCCTTATGGGGTTGTGCATTTAGTCCTTAAAACATTTCTCAAAATGTGTGCCAACTACACCAATTGTCCTCTTGTTGCTTCGATGTGTCGGGTAAACACATGTCTACATAGCATACCTCAATTATTGTCGATTCATATTAAATGCATGAAGAATGGTGATTTTTTATGGAGTCTTGGGGTTATTACTAGCATTATGGGTTTTCATTTCTCTATGAAGATGGATAGTGGAGAATTGAAGGGATGGGCTCATCCTTCGGCGGAGTTGATTTATGATTGCTATGATTGCAGTGATCTCATTGATGAAGGTGAGTATCAAACGGGGAATGTTTGTCTTAGGAAGTGTTCTATGAATTACACCTGTCCTTTCCAAGTCCTGGGGTGGCATGGAAAACATTGGTTAACCTTGCATAATTCTCCTAGGTTCTTTCATTATAAAAGCATGGGTTCTTGTTGAAGGTGGTGGTGGTATGACATGATTACGGGTGGTGGGGAGGAGGACTCCTCCCCTTTCTCTTTTTGCTTCTCTGTGGTCAGATATATGGTAACTTGGGATCACTTGTATCCTTAGTATGGAAATTTTGGGCTTCTTCCTTGCTCTGAGAGAGACCTAGAATTTGCTTCAATCTTTCCCAAAGATATGAAGAATACAATAAAGGGCCAATGTTTTTCATTTTGTTTCTACAAAATACTATTATAGGGTTGATTTTTTAATTGGTTGTGGTTTTACCCACATCGACTCTCCAGGGAACTAATTCAATAGATATTTCTTTTGACTGTCCAGTATTGGTTTGTGGCATTTGATATCTAGGAAATTTCCCAATTTGGTTTTAGCATAAATCCTTTCTTTTACAATCTAAAAGAAAATTTTCATTTTTGGGGAAGTCATATCTGTGATAGTTTTCCTCTTCAATCTCAGTATTTTATTGGCATCTAACCTGATTCGAATAGAAAATGGCATCAACCCATGGTATTTTCCCATGGTATTCTGACATCCACCCATGGTATTTTCCCATGGTATTCTGACATCCACCCATGGTATTCATTCACCCATCGAATTGATCCATGGTATTGTAATTAAAAAATACTATAAGTAACAAGTCACATTTGTAAAAGGAAAGATGGTCCACCACAATGTAGTCCTTACAATTATTATCTATTTTAATAAAAAAAATCTTTGTGGTTTTGTTTATTGGGCATTCTAATCTTTTTCTTTTGGAAATTTCAGTTTTTCAGATCTTAGGGGCCTCCCCCCATGATCCATTTCAATCTTTTAGATCTTGAGGGCCATCCCCCAAAGATCCAGATCATATATATATATATATATATATAATAATATGTAGACCAAATGATTTTTTTCACAAACATGTTTTCTACTTAATTAATATATTTTAAAAATTTGAGTTAAGTTGTGTTAATCTACAAATGTGGAGTACCCTAGAGGGATTTCAAAGGTTTTGAATCCAGTTTCTGCATTCAAAAAATGCATTTCAAACAACCAAAAAGATCATGTTCTTTCGTGAAATTGTTTTATTGAATTCTGGTGAAATATTTTATTTCGTCTATAAGTAAGACTACTCATATATATATGTATATAAATGAAATATATGATAATTTTGATATAATGAACATTGTCATTTTAAAAGAATTTTTATCCATTTTATAAAATATTTGTATAGCTCTCAATTTGAATATAATAAAGGAGTTTTATAGATCATTTAAATATTATTAGCTTAGATATATCTAAATTCTGGATCTACCAAGTTTTGCTGGAGAAGATCAATCTACTTATAGAGTAACAAGAGCATTTGATTCCCTCCAGTGCCTTGGTAGATTGTGGAATTAAGATGGCATATGTAGGTTTGTTTAATTCTGACTTGTACATCTATAAGTAATTCATGAATCTGTTCATCAATTATAAGTCTAATATATTTACTTATTGCTTTCATTATGATTTCTTCATTTCTTTATGTAATTACTTGCATCGACGGTCAAATATTTTACTTAGTAATTATAATTCTTGGAATTTTTACTTTTTTTATCTTATTTTAATTTTGAGAGAGTATATTTCCATAGATATTTATATGGAGAGAAATTTTTGGATGAAACAGTTTGGAGGGTGTTTAATCCCATCCTTTAGAAAGGTTTCCGGTGGACACTCCACCCATTGTCAGGGATTTTGAGAATTGAATGATTACAAATGAGAACTAATCCTTTAATAGAAGGAGGAATCCAGAATTAGTCGTTAAAGAATAATAGTAAGATAATAAAAGTAACCATTAAATAATAATAATAATGTTAAATTATATAATTAGCTGTCAAGAGAAATGGTCAAGTCAATGGATTGAATAAAATATATAAATAACTGTTAAGAGGAAGTATCAAGTGAAAATATTTAAATGATTAATTAAATTAAATTAAAAGAGAATTAAAATAAATAAATGAGATGGGGGATTAAGTTTCATCGGAAATTTCTCTCAATTATTTAATTTAATTTTATTCTTATTTTTATTTTTATGTAATTTGACAGAGTCAAAATGTTTAAAAGGCATGACACAGAGGAGGTTACAATTCTCTTGCATAACCAGAGAGAGCCATGAAACAAGATTTTCCTACTTGAAAAAGTCACCATAGATTACAAATATTTATGGTGTGTTTTTTACGTAGGAAAAACTTGTTGTAAACATTTTGAATTGGTAAAATTACATCTTCAAAATATAATAGCAATTTTTTTTATATAGTTTATTTTTAGTTATTATTAATTTTAAAATTTGTAATTTTTTTTGTAAGTCAAAGTTCTATTAATTCATCAAAAAATAAGTACATCAAGGTAATCTCACACGAACCCAATTTTTTTACTACCACTAGTAGCATATGACATAGAAACAAAAGTACAACTAGAGACATAGTCCATAACTTAGGAGGCCAAAAGCACCAAAATACAAATAAGACAAGTAAAACACCAGTAACCATGCTCAATCATCAGAGGTAATAGAAGTAGGATTATCCGAACCAGTAACTGGAGGAGGCGAGGCAGTAAGAACATTGTACGTGCTAATCAAAATGGGCCATCCATGAATCCAATTGCTCCACCTTGTCAGATAGCAGTTTGTTCCCATACCATACCACCATGATCTTCTCTCGAACATGACATTGAAAATAATGCAACTTGTGTAGAATTGACTACTTCAAGTTCTTCCTTCCTAGCCTTCTCAGAATTTTCCAAGAAATCTAATACAGACTCGACCAGGTCCTGAAAACTCTCAGAGAAACATTGTCTACTTACAGTCTCCCCACGCGTAAGTCGTCACACCTTACCTTGACCAACAGTGTCGCCCCTGCCTGTCACACTACCTAGCTTTGCAGTCCCCATTGTTCGCCCACCTCAGCCTACCTTTGAGTTGCCCCAACCACCAGAAGCCTTCGATACCACCCGATCCATTTTTTCAGCAGTTCTACCTCCCCACACAGAGCGTGCATGCCCCTTGTCCACTACCACCACCTTCAGATTCATATGTCGCCCCCCCTAGTTGGCCGAAATTCCTTTTGACAGGGTTATAGAACAAGAATTGTGTGGCATGGGGTACATTGTAACAGAGCTAAGAGCACCAGCTAACAACAATGCCACCCAACACACCATAATGCACGACAAAGCAACTATCAATCCCAAATGTACGAGAATATTTGGATGAAAAGGTACTACCTACCCATTGTCTCTCACTTGAGGAAAAGAAAATGAAACTGTAACAAAAAAATCCACAAGCAAACTAGAGGGTTACCAACCACCTTGACAGAAGGAGCTATAGGGAATAGAGACCCAGACCAAGCGACAACACAGATAACCATCGACTCAGTCATCTCTAAGCCCCCAATATAACCAACTACCTTGAAATACTTAAGACAAAAAACTTACTGCCAGCCCAAATATTTAATTAGCTAATAGTAGGTCGTGGGTAGCCTCAGAAAACCTTAAAAAAGACAAGATCCCATAAGAAAAATAGTTGACAGGATAAAAAAATCCCCCATAAACACAGAAGGAAACCAAGAGCAGAATTGGTTGACCACCCATGACAAGGCTCGAGGGCCAACCTAATAACTAGATACAAAGCATTGAGCCCGCTGAAAAAATGGGAAACCACACACAAGAAAGAATACTTATCAATTCTATGACCCAAATGCTTAGGAGGATGTGTCGGCTATAACAACACCACCATTCCCAGACAAGGCACTAGCTGGAGAGACCAATAATACCGCTAGAACTCAGCCTACTCACAACAGACTGAAAAAATGTCGCAGCTTCATACCAAGCCTGGAGATTAGCAACCTCCATATACTAATGTCCATCACCCATTCCCACTCCCAATGTAACCGATGGAAATTTCACATGCTACATATTTACTCCCCTCATACTGCTAATAGAGTGGGAGGACAAGGAGGTTGACCTGCACACCAACTGCGATGTGTTCGTCGTCATAAAATATGCGTTTGGATTTCCTCAATGTTTATCATCCCATTAGGGATAAAATTTATAATTTAAAAAAGAGTTATTTTTAATTTTTCCATTTTCAAAATTGATAAATATCACAATTTAAATTTTCCTTTTTGTGTGTCTATATATATATATAAAGAAGTATATAGCAAAATGTTTGTATATAAAATTATTAATAGTTATTGAACGTCTTTGCAAAATTTATATATAATGTCATTTTATATATAATAATATTAATGTTATTTTATACTAATTAAAATCTTAATAAAAAGAATCTATCAATGTATCATAATTGAATATGAAAAAAAATTGTAAATAAAAATAATATAAAAATATAATTAAAAATTATATGGGTAGTCTAACTTATAGATGAAATGACTTTTTTTTTGGTTAATTTTAATCAAAATAGGTAGTGATTTTTAAAAATTTGAGTTTAAGTTATTTAGTTTGTAAAATTCTATTTATGTATTCAAAAATACATTTTAAACAACAAAATCACAATCTTAATTAATATTATAATGTCAGAGGATTCTGGTAAAAAGGCATATATGAAAATGATTAATATATTTTTTATTTTTTATTAATTTTAATATATATTTGTGTCACGGGTGGTGTATTTATCGCTCTTAAAAAGGAAGAATGCCACTAATTTTTCTTAAATAGAGATAATATTTCAAGGAAAAGTTGTGGCATTCTTCCATTTTAAAAGTGATAAATACACTACCATAGATTTATCTTAACTCTGGATGTACCAAATGTGGAGAGGGATCAAATCTCTTAAAATGCAAATCTCTTTTTGAATGTAAAGCTTGACTAAAGGTTTGCACCTCTAGTGATTGATCCCTCTCAGCACTTGATACATTCAGAGTTAAAAGAAATATATGTTGGTTTTGAAAAATACATTAATAAAAGGCTTAATTATAAAAAACTTTTTGTTTTCATTTGTTTTATATAATACATACATGCTTGACAATGAAATATATTATGCCCCCTCATATTAAGTCATTATTTTTAAAAATTTAAATTATTTTATTTTTCTCTATATAAAGTTTATATAAAATTATGTTATTTAATGTGGATATCAAAATATTTTATTTATCACTCTCTCTTTTTTTTGTTATTAATATATTTTTATTCTAAACATTGTGTCAAATTGAATATAGAATGAATTACACATCAAGTAATATTAATAGTCTGATTTTTACATGTTATTTGTCAATTCCATATATGTACTGATGAAATTACATCTCAGTTATACTAAAAAGTTGTTTTTATTTTTATTTTTTCAAATGTAAAATTAAGTTACAACATAAAGAGCTTCTTGGCAATAACAACAAATACATAAATTACTGTACATAAAAATAAGATTTTCAGAGGAAATGAATATTCACAATCGTGACTATAAGAGGACTTAAAAGAATAAAATGAATAATTTCATAATACATGCTTCCAACATAGTATAAAGTAAAGCATAGCATATCATTTTACAAGTTGAAGATAAAAAGACCACATATGCAAAGAGCTTAACATGATCATTCAACTAAGTTCATAAAGGTTTTGAGAAGACACATTTAAAATCTCATGCAAAGAACTCAAAGTTAAAACTCACACTATTTATGTTTATAAATATATATAAATGTTTGGAAGATTTTAAATATATAAATGTTTATAGAAATAATTCATAATATTCATAAAAATGAAATGTATTTGTCCAAATGGAATGGGATTATGATGGGATCTTATGGATGAAAAATTAGATGGAAAATACTTCGAAGAACAAAAGAGGAGATAAATAGGAATTGACCTTTGACCTTAAAAGATTATTGGCTTGTCACAAACCAATTCCTCATTTATTGTCTACTTTCAACTAATTATTTTTTTTTCCCAATCAAGCACTTTAGCTATAGAATATATTCTATATCTTGAAAAATTACTTCACATTCTTGAACATCCTCCATTTTGCTTTCAATGTCATTTCTTTTTCTTTTCGAATTTCTAGAAATAGTGTGTGATTTTCAAAGTGACTTTTTAGGAGGATTTTTGTCAGTTCCATCACTAGCATCTCTACTTGTTGATATATTTTTTTCTCTAGTGTTATTCTACTTTGATATACTAGAAAATGTGGATAAATAGCCCCATTAATAGTTGCAGTTTGTCCTCTTCACTTGTACTGGTCATTTTTCCTTTACTGAAGTATTAACATCATCTTGTAGAGATAACGTCTGACATCTAATGAAAATGATCTTGAGAGTTTTGATCATTTCCCCCACCCTCATCCAATTATTTATCTATTGAAGAACAAACCATAACCAAATGGAAAAAAATGTGAGTTGAGAAAAGACCCTCTAGGTCAAAACCTTCACATTCTTGAACTTCCCTCATCTTGTAAGAATCAAAGTGAGAAGAAAAATTATCTAAATGACATATGCTTATGACATTAATATCTCCAATTCTTATGGGAAATTGGTTGAACTACTTTTTCCTTTTCTCATTAAAGAAATGAGCGCAAGATCTATATTGTCTATATATTCACTTATGAAGAACTTATCAAAAACATAATTAGGGAGAAGGAGTTGCTTTCCTTGAAACCTAAACAACCAATTGTAGTAGAGTTCATTTTGATACTAAAAGCCCCTTTTCCAATAACATAAGCCAAATTTTCTCTTGAAAACATGTCTATAATAGAGCCATTAATATTTTTTTGAATGTCACAAGAAAATAAATTTGAATTTGATAAAAAGTGAATGGATCCTTATGTTTCCACAATTATGAATGTTAGCATCGTACTTGGTCCTTGTTGAAAAAAAAATTCCTCAATCGGGGTAAATCTTTGAATACATTATAGTATACAAGACCATAAACCAAATAAGAAGTCATATATAACTTCTTTGTTTTTTTTTGGAAATTTCCCAATTGATAATATATATCATCAAAAATGATGTGATCCCAATCAAGATGGAATTATCATGCACAAAGCTCTATAGGACATAAAGGATGTATTTTGGTATATGAGTAGTGGAATCTTGATTAACAATTCTTGAAAATAAATATGAAATTTTTTTCCACGGATATGTAATTGAGCATACCTCAATCTAAGTAGAAGTCCTAGAATCATTAAGTGGATTTTTAAGAAAAGTTTTGAAAAGGTCATCTCCCATACCTCAAGCATGCAAAACAACATCTTGATTAGAGACCTTGAAAGTTTTACTAGGAGTGGCTAGTCAGGGGAATCAAATTATATCACTTTTTTTTAATTGAATTATCCTTTGCTTTGTTTGGAACTATTTTGTACAATAGGGAGCTAGTTCATTGAAGGTGAATACTTCAACCATAAATACATCTTGTGCTATTCTTGAAGTCCATACTTTGTTCAAGTTTTTCTCCTTTGGTGTGATACCTTAGTACCACTGATAATATTCAAACCATTAAAAATCATAATCCTCACATCCAAGAGTATACATATTGTCTCTACATTAGAGTTATTTTATTTCATTTGACATCCTTGTTACACAAGTTTCATTAATATTTAGCAGTCCTATAAAGTAACATCACATTTAATGAGGACATGAGTGTTATTGTGTTATTGAATTTTCCACTAGATTGTTGTTGTATCTCATGTATAGAAGTTTAATTCATTAATGCCAATTCCCACTTGGTTTTGACATCTTATCAGGGAATTTATGAAAACTTTGTTTGATTAATAACAATATCAAGGATGTAATGGTTGTCAAATTTCAATTACACTCCAAAGAAATTCTTATGAAGGATCTACACATGAAAAATAGACTAAGTATGGGAGGGTACAAATAGAGTGATGCAGGAGGAAATTTGAGAGTTGTTGAAATGTAGGTGCAATTTTAGGGTTGTAGAAAAGGAAATGCAATTTAACGATTGTAGAAATGTGAGATGTGAGATAATGAATTTATTTTGAAGTTTCCACTCTGTTAAAGGCTCAAAATGTCATTGCCTCAACATTGGGGATAACCACCCGGTCGGGAACTTGAAAATCGTTCCTTTTCCATTTGGAATAGTGGATCCAGCTGGGGATAATGGGACAAGTTTCCCTTTAAGAGTATATAATAGAAGTTGAAGTATAATGTGGGTGAAATGGTTGCGATGAATAGAAATACATGAGTACAATAATATATATAATATATATATATATAAATATATATATATATAATATATATATATTCTTACATATATATATATTATTATATATATATATATATATAGTATACATATATATATATACATATATATTATATATATATACATATATACATACATACATACATACACATACATACATACATTACATACACTACATATATATATATATATATGTATAATATATATATATATATATATAATATATATATATACTACTCCTATCTATTTTCCCAAGGGATTTAACTTATCTTTATAAGTGCGATTGAAAGATTCTCTAATATGCTAAACAATATAGATCATCTAGTGATTCAAGAAGTAAGTGCAAGAAAGATAATTAATTTGATTAAATAGTTAATCAATTAATTGTTTATACATATCACATATAATATTTCTTTGTTTTCACAATGCATTCAAAACTAACAACGTTGTACTCTACAATAGTGAATAAGTATTCAACTGCATATAAGATCATACATAGAAAAACAGTAAAGAAAAGATGTAAGTATTAATCAGATATAAACATGACAATAACACAAAGATAATAGTACCCGATATCATCGAACTTAAATATGAACGCAACAAATTACAAATATAATCATAAATATAGAGATGCAACAAAAAAACACTTCCTTTCATTAATAGAAAAATATTGAACTATGCTTACAAACAAATTGGAAATAAGATAGCTCGGGTGATGGTAGCTCATCTCTGAGAAGAGATGTGGTAGCTACATGCCTCTGAACTATGTCACAATGAGGCTGAAGGGCCTATTTATTATTGGAAAACATGAGAAAATCCTAAACAACTAAAACCTTAACCCTAGGAGATGTAACAACAAGAGTTTGTGGGCCCCATTAGGGTTAGTTAGGCAACCAACTTCCCTCGGTCGTAACTTGGTCATATTATCCCTATTTGGCGCTTACAATACCTTGTTGGAAAGGTCCCTCCAATTACCACAAGTTTCACCACATGCCCCTACCTATGGCTACAAGCATGTTGCAGACCCCAAAAAAACATCGTTTAGGGGGTCAAAACTACTCTAGAAGCTCAGGACCCAGCAAACTACTAAAAATAGTAAATACTGAAATGAACAAGGAAACAAATGAAATTGACTAGGGGGTCTAGGTGGAATAGGCAGGTGGCCACCAATATCCACCTAGACCATCCCTCCCCCATTAGGAAGAAATGGTCCCCATTGCGTGCAGAGCCTCCATGAGGTGAGGAAATTTTTGTTGAACTTGGTCCTTGGTGAACCAATTGCCCTGGTGAAGGAGTTAGCCTGCTTTGACAACTTGATATAGTTGTATCCTCTATTGGCAAGTCTTCTTGATCTGTGTGTCCATGATCTGATTAGTTGTGGCATGTTCCATGTATCCGAGTTGAGCTCTCTTGGTGTGAGTTGTTTTGCAATGTCAGATGTGTCCAACAATGTTGGAAAGTATGGCCGAAGGCGGTCTACATTGAAAACTAGGTGCAAAGAAAGGAACGGTGGGATGCAAAGCTCGAAGGAATTGTCACTGAAGTTCTTGGTGATGGTGTAAGGCCCATATCAGAGTAGGTGAAGCTTGCAATGAGGTCCAACAAAGCACTCCTTTTGCAAATGTAGCCAAATTTTGTTGCCCACATGGAACTTGGGTGAGACTCGATGCTGATCATGGCATTGCTTGTACTTAGCATTGTCTTTATCCAATATATCATGTACCTGCTGGCGGATGTGTTGAATGTGCTCAATGAAGTTGTTAGCCCTTTCAACTTCAAAATGAATGTGAGCCGAATCTACTTGAGTGGTTGCAAATGGTATGGCCACATCAATGGGGCATAATGGCTGAAATCCCCACCCTACCTGAAATGGGTTGTAGCCTGTTGAGTTGTGGAGAGCTCTATTGTAGCTGTGTTGGGCATAGGGGAGACTTTCATCCCATGCATGTGTATGATTCAAGTTGCACAGGGACAAAATGTGTACAATCATCCTGTTGACAACCTTTGTTTGGCCATCTATTTGGGGATGGAAAGTCATGGACTTAGTAAGTTTTGTATCCAGCATCGACTAGAGACTTAACCAAAATGCACTCAGGAATTTGCTATCCTGATCTGAGACAATGGACTGTGGGATCAAAAAGTGTACCCACACTCGCTCAAAGAAGAGATTAGCAGTGGCTTCTGTTGTGAAACTCTTCTTGGAGGCCGCCAGGATGACCATCTTAAAGAATCTGTTGAAGACCACAAAAACACAATCGTTGCCATGCTTAGTAGAAGGAAGGCCCAACATGTAATCCATGGAGACAGATTCCCAAGGTCAATTAGGAGTAGGTAGAGGAGTATATAGGCATTGCTTCTTGATGGTTTGTTTGGAAATGGTATAGGTGGTGCATGATCTAATGTACTTCCCAACATCTTGACGAAGTTTGAGCCAATAAAAATACTTCTGCAATACCACGACCATTTTCTTTACTCCGAAATGTCTGGCGACCCGACTGTAGCGCGCCTCGCAAATTATCTTGGCACGGTCTCTTGAAGGAACACAGATGTGTCCTAGGTGGCATAACAATGCATCCTGAAGGTGAAAATTTGGAACTTTCTTCCCTTCCAAGAGTTTCTAGTATATGTTGTTGAATTCTAGATTGCTCTTGTAAAGATGTGGCCACCTCGATGTCTCGTGCCCACAAAAGTCGAGCACAGTGATTAGTGCCATGGCCAGTGGTCGGCTAAGGCAATCAGTGACATTATTGGTGCTATCCTTCTTATACTTAATATTCAAATGGAACTGTTACAAATAGGTGGACCATTTCTAATGGCAATCATTTTGAAACTTCCCTTGTGTCTGCATGAACTATAGAGGTCAGTGATATGTGTGGATGATTGTTTCCTTCCCCAGAATGTAATGCTTCCATTGATGGAAGGCCTACACACTGGAATACATTTATTTGTCATAAGTGGGGTACTTTTGGATTGTGTCTGAAAGTGTCTCTCTGTGGCAAGCCACTGGATGCCCATGCTGAGTAAGAATGACATCAATAGAATAGTCGAAGGCATGTGTCTCAATCTCAAATGGTTGTTGCAAGTCTGGTAATGTGAGCACTGGTGTAGAACAAAGGTGATTCTTCAACTCAAAGAACACTTGTTTTTGGGTTTCCGACCAAAAGGAAATTACTTTCGCTCCACCCTTGGTGACTTGACTTAAAGGCCAAGTGATATGAGAGAACCCCAATACAAATGTACGGTAGAAATTGGCAAGACCCAAAATGTTGCGGAGCTCTATTAGAGTGGTTGGGGCTGGCCAATCCTGAATGACTTGTATCTTGGAAGGATCGACATGTACACCCTACTCATCAATGATGTACCCTAGATATTGAACCTGGGTCAGGCCAAACGTGCATTTCTCCAAGTTAGCACACAACTTGTGTAGTCGCAGGGTTTGAAGGACTTGTTAAATATGGTGGAGGTGCTCTTCCCAACTCTAGATGAATATTACGATGTCATCTAAATACACCACCACGAATGCATTGATGAAGGGTTGCATGATGTTATCCATCAGTCTCATGAAGGTTGCAGGAGCATTCATTAATCTAAATGACATGACCCTCATGATATTGATATGTGGAAGATTGCCTTCAAATTGAAGCCTTCCACACATTGAAGGGTGATGAGCTTGACTTGATGTGCCCGTTTTGCAATAGTTCTTGAATCTGCCTCTTGATCTCAAGGTTCTCCAGAACAGAGCATCGATAGATCAGTCCATTAGGCAGTGATGTGCCCAAGGTCAGATTGATGGAGTGCTTGACCTGACAGTGCAGAGGTACCCCTGTGGGTGAGGCAAAAATATCCATGTACTCCTCCATGACCTTGTCCATCTTTTGTTGTTGTGCAGAGGAGCCCTGCTTGGAAGTTGTGGCCACAACCTTCTTCTTTCCCTTGGGGTGTATCATAAGGAAAAAAAAATTCCTGGTCTGGGAAATGATCTTACTACATTTCCTTGCAGTGATCAAAGAGATGGCAGTAGGTGGGGCTACCTCCCAGTATCCTGTACAACTTATTAGCCAAAGTAATAAT
>APFE030194218.1:158014-206707 GCA_000404065.3 Pinus taeda | reverse complement strand
TCTATACAGATGATCAACTTAAACCTGTAAGACAACCTCAAAGACGAATGAATCCTATGATGAAAGAAATAGTGAAAGAGGAATTGCAAAAACTGTTAAATGTTGGATTCATCTATCCTATTTCAGATAGTCAATGGGTTTCTCCACTGGTTATTGTACCAAAGAAAAATGGAAAGTGGAGGGTATGTGTAGACTATCGGGAATTAAACAAAGCTACATTAAAAGATCATTTTCCTCTACCATTCATTGACCAAGTGTTAGACTCTCTGGCTGGAAAGAAATTTTTCTCTTTCTTGGATGGGTTTAGTGGATACAACCAGATTAGAATAGAAACAGAAGACCAAGACAAGACAACATTTACTTGCCCATGGGGAACCTATGCATATAATGTTTTGCCATTTGGTTTATGCAATGCACCTGCAACTTTTCAAAGAGCAGTACTTGCAATATTTGCTGATCTAGTCCATGAATGTGTAGAGGTTTACATGGATGACTTCACAGTTTATGGAAACACATATGATGATTGCCTCAATAATCTTGAGAAAGTCTTGAAAAGATGTATAGAAACAAATTTGTCATTGAGTAACGAAAAATGCTATATGATGTTGACAAAAGGTATAGTTCTGGGGCACCATATTTCCGCTTCAGGAATTAAGGTGGATCCAACCAAAATCCAAGTCCTAGTTAACCTGATGCCACCTACAACACAAAAGGAGGTAAGGAGTTTCCTGGGCTATGCAGGCTATTATAGAAGATTTATTGAAAACTTGAGTAAAATAGCCCAACCTCTGTTCAAACTATTAGCACGAGATGTTGAATTTCAATGGACAAATAGTTGTCAAAATGCATTTCAAATTTTAAAAGAAAAATTGTCAGTGGCACCCATTCTTCGTGGGCCAAACTGGTCTTTGCCATTTCATATTTCCACTAATGCATCAGATACTGTGATAGGTGCCTCTCTTGGACAGAAAGAGAACTTGTTCAATTATGCAATATACTTTATAAGTAAGAATCTAACACCTGCAAAATTGAACTACACAGTCACAGAGAAAGAAATGTTAGCCGTCATACATGCGGTAAATAAATTCAGGCACTGCATAACAGGGTATCAAGTTTTCATTCATACAGATCATTCAGCAATAAAATACTTAATGAATAAACCTATCACTAATGGAAGAATCACAAGATGGCTATTGTTATTGCAAGAATTTAATATCACAATACAAGACTGGCCAGGCAAAGAAAATCAAGTGGTTGACTTTCTGTCCCGCATACAATCACCTGATGACCCAAATCCAGTTGTAGACAACTTTCCATATGAGCATCTATTTGCCATAACAGTAAAAACACCATGGTTTGCAGACATTGCAAATTACTTGTCATCTGGAAAATTTCCAACTCAATTCACTAACAAACAAAGAAAGAAAATTGTTAGAGAAAGTTCTAGGTATAGCTGGGTGAATGGTGATTTATTTTATACTGGTTCAGATCTAATGATTAGAAAATGTGTGCGTGAAGATGAAATATTAGACATTCTGAGAGCATGTCATGATGAGCCATGTGGTGGTCATTTTGCAGACAAACGAACAGCATATAAGGTGCTGCAATTGGGCTATTACTGGGCATCTGTCTTCAGAGATTCTAAGGCATATGTCAAGCAATGTGACAGTTGCCAAAGAACAGGGAGACCAATCATATCAGATGAAATTCTGCTCAAGCCACAGGTCCTCATTGAGCCATTTGAGCAGTGGGCACTTGACTTTGTTGGACCTATTAATCCACCATCAAATGGAAAGAGGTACATTCTAGTATGCACGGACTATGTAACCAAATGGGCGGAAGCCAAAGCAATGAGCAGAGCAACAGAAGATACCGTGGTCACCTTTCTCTTCGAAGAAATCTTTGTAAGATACGGAGTACCTAGACAGATTGTAACAGATCAAGGAACACAATTTACATCAAAGTTGGTACGGGATCTAACAGAGAAATACAAGATCAAACACAGGAAGTCTACACCATATCACCCTCAAGCAAATGGTCAGGTAGAATCCACAAATAAAGTCCTAGAAAATATCATGACTAAAACAATACAGCTGAACATAAGAGATTGGTCTGAAAAGTTAAAAGATGCACTATGGGCCTACAGAATCACATGGAAGAACACAACTGGTTTTAGTCCATACCAGTTGGTCTATGGTAAAGAAGCCTTATTGCCTATAGAATTTCAGATACAAACATACATACTAGCAGCTGAACTAGGACTGGACCCTGACTGAAGCACAACCACAGAGGATCATGGAATTGAACCAATTGGATGAGCATCGTCAACAAGCTATAGAACATACTACATTAGTGCAACAACAAATAATGAAGTGGCACTACCGATATATCAAGACAAAGACATTTCACAAGGGAGCCTGGGCCTTACTTTTTGACTCCAAATTCAAATACTTCAAAGCAAAGTTTACGACACACTGGCTCGACCCATATGAAATTGAATAAATCTTTGATAATGGAGTAGTAAAGATCAAGACAATTGACCAAGACTCCACCTCATTTGTCGTGAATGGACATAGGCTCAAAGTTTATAATAGGCCTATCAGTAAGGAAGCATTCATGAAACAACTGGTAGAAGAAACAGGACTGGTAATTATGGCACACCAGGCTCAACCATCTTCCAGTTTGGAAAATAAAAATAAAAAAATGTATATACAAAAACAAAACAATGAAAAAAAACACAAAAGAAAAAAACATAAAAAATAATTTGTTTGCTGGTGAAAACCAGGACACTGGCACCAAGAAAACACGAATTCATAGGGGAAAACCAGGGTAACTTGGACTCTATGAATTCTATATTCTTGTTCTACTGTTCTCACATAATTTCAATGCAGGAACTCTCCACAACTGACTTGAGGACAAGTCAAAACTTCAGCAAGGGAGAGCATTGCATCAGAATTTTAGCTGGAAAGTTGAGGTATTGTTAGAACTTGTATTGTCAACACAGGGACCTGAAGCGAGAAATCATTGCAGCAAGACCTGAAGAGACATGTTAATGGCAACGCATGTACATATTCCATAAGCATTGCAGAGGGACATGAGTCAAGACATTATTACAGAGGGACCTGAACAATTCCAGAAACGGAGCATGGAGAACAAGGAGCAGCAATAAAATTTTACTTTTAATCCATCAACAACATTTTGATTCCATTCCACCTGTACAAACATCATCCAAGGGAGTATATATATAGTCATTTTGTGCTTGAAATTCATTTTTTTTTAAGAAATTTTTAGTCTTTGATCAAGTTGAAGTTAGTACCTGAGGATATTCATTATCATTCATATTCTATATTCCTTATACATATCCTATCACCCCTATACATCATATTCCATTTCATTCATACACGTTCCCTATAACCCTAAGTATTTTTCTTTAGAAGCAAAAGACCAAGCTAGGACAACTTTTTCCACCTTCACATACAATTCAAGCATTAGTATGGTGATAATTTTAAACATGACCTAAGATGGTCATTTTAAAATCATAAAGTGTGCATATAAGACAAAGCAAATCATGCGCTATATGGAAATAAGGACAATGCGCTATTTCAAACTATATACCATAAGTTTAAACTATATACCATAGTTCAAATAAGGAATGCGCTAAAGTCATTTATATAAACCCAACGTGCATATGATATAAGGTTATGGTATATAAACCCCACGCGCATATGATATAAGGTTATGGTATATAAAACCCAACGCGCATATGGTCTAAGGTTAATGTATATGGTACCATGGAGCATAACATATGGTATATGTTATAAGATTAAGGCATAAAAGGCGCATATGGAATGCAAAGATATAGACGGCCGCGCGCAAACCATATGGCACAACTGTGCATATAAGCATTGCGGCGGGGTGATGAAATATAATTGCAAATGTATCATTGCAATACAAAGCACACGACGGTGGCCATAATCATAAGCACTGCAGCGATGAATAAAACGTTCCCCAAAACGACAAACGGCCAGCACACAGGTACGAGCTCAACACGGTGGCATGGTAACGGTTTGTCATTGGGCAATATACTGTGCAGGAGTAATGCGCATACCAGCAATTTCAAACAATGATTTGGGCCATCTTCATGACACAGTTGGGTGATTGGTCAACAGGACGCCATACCTCTCTAGCACCAATGAATAACGTGCACAGTACACCATGAAAACGGTCATAAAATGACCAGCGGTTCTTGCACTATTCCACCATGTTCCTCATTGCAAAAACAAGCTCAGAGCGATGGTGTTTGGTGCTGTGAGATGGTAAAAGGAAATTGAAACAGGCCTGAGACGATATAAGAAGGGAATTGCCCGAATTTAGTGCTGAACAGTCGGGATTTAGTCAGGTAACAGTGAAGTTTATTTACGTTCGGCGACTGTGGGATATGTGTGTGATTGCTTGTCATTAACTATTAAATCCTTTGCCTTGCCACCAGTCTAATTGACCGAAGTAATAGGGATTTGGAGCGCCGATTTACACTCCATAGTGCCCGTTGACAACCAGGTAACGCTACAAACCAGTGTTATCTCCAGTTGACAGGACTTAAGGGATATGTTGATAGGATTTGATGCGTTAATCGTGGCATAGAGCATTAGTTAAACAAGCGCAACATTTAAAGTCTAAACATGTTGCATGCACAACACGTTAAGGGTTTAAGATTGTATGTGAAGTATTGTGCATTAAAAACGGAGTGATAAATCGTAAAACAGGGGAGGCAGGTCCATGTTATAGCACCGAGGGTTGTTTAAATGCACGCTGTTGGATTGATTAACCATTGTTTCAATTATACATCCTTTGTTGTGCGCTGTCAGTCTCTATACTGTGGATGCATGATATATTTGTGATCTCTGTTACGAACATTTAGGTGCCTGTGCGTGTTGATTGTTTTCATTTGAACCAGAACAGGGGATCGAATGCCTAAGGACTGATATGTCATATGAATTTTGGGTTGCCAAAGGGAGTCGGATTATTGAGCCATTTAGAACTAAACGCTGTGTTTATATTTTATCATTGGTATTTTGAGGCTGAGAGTATGTATATAGTTTTCAATCTTTCATGCTGAGGCCGAGAGCCAGTTTGCAAATTTTGTTGACATAGCCGAGCACACTTTTGTGATTTTTATGATGAGTCTGCAAGCATATTTTCCAAAATTTTATGCTACAGTCGAATGCCTTTATGCAAATGTTTTTGCTTAGGCTGAGAGCATTTTGACAATCTTGTTTTGATGATGAGGCCGAGAGCCACACTCCTTAGTTTTTATGGTTTTATATACACAGTAAAATGATGGTTTTGGCAATAATCTAAGGCGATGAGCATACATGGATATTGTTGCATATGTATTTAGCTTTCAAAAACACAGATCAACATATTAACAAGAGGTATACAGGTGTTTGTTTGCATTGAACAGGGAATTAAAACAATGCCGTTGCAAAGAAAATAATATAACAGAGGTTAAGGAAGTCAGAATGAAGTTGAGTCAGAGGAGGAAGGTAAGCTTCTTTGCTTCTAGAATTTCATTTTAAAAAAGAACAATAGTCATAAATTTTTATTGTTGAGATGAAATTAGTAACAACAGAAGCATACATTGATTGGTTTACAGAAACAATGACAACCCGAGTAGAGCCAAAATTTCAGATAGAAAGCTGGGGGAAAGAAACTATAGAAAAACTTTGTCAAGCAGGGATGATAGGATTTTTACAAAAATTTGATGGCCACTCTGAAGAGATAACCAAGGATTTTATAAACAATTTCAGTCAGGACCAGACTCGAGTAGGGGAATTCATTATTCCGGTAACCCAAGAATACCTGTCCAAAGCCTTAGATTTGCCAATGATAGGGGAGAAGTATTATAAAGGCTTACACTTCAAGGAGAAAGCGTGGACTTTCTTTCTTGAGAAAAACCGGAAGGGAACATTTGATAGGACAAAAGGGATACCCAGGGAGTGGTTCAATGAACCATGGGGTGAATTGGTCTTGGTCATCCAGAAGTCCTTGACTTGTGATCGAGGATATAACATTGTCCACTTGTATCATGTCAGGCTTCTACAACACATCAAAGGGGAGGATATGATTAATTTACCATATTTCCTATATAGGAGCCTTTTGAGAATGATTGAAACAGTAAAACAAGAACACAGGCCTAAAGCAGGACAGATTTACCATCAAGGATTAATCAAAATCCTAGTTGAGTATCAGGTGAGATCACAGGGCATAGTGTGGAGAGAATTCATGTCAAAAAATCATTTTACTGAACAGATTATTGAGGCACAGGACAAAATAGAACAGGAAAACAGAAGCTTGATGAATTCACCCTTGTATCCAAGAACAAGAGCTAGAAATATGGCCATGCATGAAACAGAAATATCTGTTATTTCTATTCCTAGAAGGTTTAGGAATAAGAGTCCCATTGACTTAGACAAGGAAGTAGAAGCATATTCTCCAAGAAAACAAGAAGAAAATGACATTGCATAAAAAGTCCTTGAAAGGGATTCCTCATATGATGATGATGCAGCAGCAGCATCATTAATGAAAACAACACAAGATTTTGAAAAGGAAATCAATTTAGCCAAAATCCAGGACTTAACTGATCAATTAGAAATTATCAAAATCCTAGAAAAGCAATTAACAGAAGAGAACAAGGCACATAAGAAGGACAATGCTAAGTTGATCAAAACAAATGAAAAGTTAAAAGAAGAATTCGGCAGACTGAAACGGAGAAATGAGCTACTTTCTAAACAAGCATAAATGGCTAAAGGACAAAAATATGTGGCAGGCAAAATATGAGAAACAGAAGGTTAAAGCAGCTTTGTTCAAGGAAAGGCATGAATCAGGATTGGATTGTTTGGGCACGGAAACATCTACGGGTACAACATCTACTACAGAAGGCAGAGGATCCAAGCGGAGCAAGCAAGCATGGGGACATGCTTGATGATAAGCAAGGGAGAGATGTTGGGCCTTAGTTTTGGTCTTATTTTGCTCTAAGAAACTTACTTAACCATCTATTTATCATCCATTTTCACGTCATTCATTCCATTTTGATGTATATTTGATATCCATTCAGGTATTTAGCTTTAATTTGTCAATTTCTAAAGTTTTTATAAAAGTTTGATTTTAAGTGCAAATTTGGCAGTTTTAGAAATTCCCATAATCACTCTATGGTTGATGTGGTTGCAGGACACTTGGGCACGAATTGAATACATGAATGGAAAGCTTGGGAACTAGGACTAAGCCACCTATGCTTGGTTCAAACAGAACAAGCTTTATTAGGCCCATTTGGTGCTAGTCAATCATGACTAGTCATCCAGAAATCCCATAGAAATAGGGAAGTTTTGAGATTCTATGGGATTGGTCATATTTCTTGGGATGGGAGTAGTGAATTCGACTTGGATAGATGGATTAGAGTAGATGGGTTTGTTAGAGTGAATGTAGATCAGTTTGTTTCATGAGACTTCTTATTTAAAAGCCACAACTTTGATGGCTTATGATTGACTTATTATACTTTTATGTTGTGACACTTTTTGGATTGAGGAGTTAATTTGAAGACTTGTGCTATTATTATTTTTCTGCTCAATGCTATGGATGTGTAATTGATTTGAGCTTCTGATATCACTTCTCAAGTGTGCAAGGCAAGGGTGGAGGGCCCCCACTCCAAGCTAAGTACACTTCCTTGTTAACTAGTTTTATTTCTTGTAATCTGTTTAGTGTAGAACTGGTTTTTCAAAGCTTTATTTCATATTGCTTTATGGTTCATGCATGGTGATTGATTGCTTTAGTTCTTAGCTTATTCATCACTTTATTGAGTTGAATAAACACAAGTGTTCAAGTTGAGCATCTCTTCTGCTAAAATGATGAATTACAACTAGTTTCTTTGGTTTGCATGTAAGTAGTTTCTTATTGTAATTTTGAGTATTGAGATGAATAAATTATGATGAAATACTTTATGTGTATCTTAAGTTAAGAGCTTCTTTCATTAACAATTTATCCATCTTAAGTTCTTGATTTTAATCTCTGATTCATTAAGTGATAGTTGAGGCAAAATTGGACTTCTTGAGTCAAGAACCATCTCAATATTTTTCCTCTACTTTAAACAAGTTGAATTGGAGTTGTCAGATGTATTGCTTTAAGATTTTGAATAAATTATCTTTCAAGGTTTGATTATATCTGATCTTCACATATAGTGAACTTGCCTCAAAGCATAAACAACCCGGATTGATAATAAATAATTGTGTTAGTTTAGGTACATAAATTAGCTCAACAGTTTGGCGCCGTTGCCGGGGAGGCAAATATCGGCATAGTCAATAGAGAGATAAAATCCAAAACAAACAAAAACATTAGTTACATTTCTTTTCTTTAATTATGTTTCTTTATGCCTAGATTTAGAGATCCTCAAGGTAGATTTATGAAAAACCCCCCACAAGTAGAGATAAGATCATCAAACACCCCAGTTACTGGTAATCCAATAATTGAGGAATTGGTAGAAAAACAAAGAACTGGCCAAAGATTAACTTTGATTGAGAGACAAACTTTGTTAGCTTGGGAAGCAAATCAAAACAACCATCAACTTCAGGAAAACAAAAAGAAATTATCAAAGGAAAACCACCTGTTTTTCCATCTATAAGTCAACCTGTCTTTGAACAACCTGAATTTTCACCCAAAATTGAAACAACTAAGTCAATGGCGGAAGAAGGACATGGATCTGTTATCTTCAATCCTGAGCAACGAATTGAGTATGAAAGACAACAAAGGGAATGGATAAGGAAAAGAGAGGAGGAGGCAAAACAAGAACATGATAGGAAGATGGAAAATGATCGGAAAAGACAAGAAGATGGTAGTGATCATGAGGCTACCTTTGGCTTTCCAATAGTAGACACAAGTGAAATGTTAGGAGAAGAAGCGAAAATGAAAAATATTCCACCTTCTGTATTGCCAAATTTTTATGGAATGTCCACAGAAGATCATGATGCTTTTATGTTTGAATTTGATATTTTATGTAGAACATATGGATACACTGATGACATTCATAAACTTCGTCTTTTTCCTGCAACATTGAAAGCAGCAGCTTTAAAATGGTTCATGGGTTTAGGAGAACAAACAATAAATTCTTGGGATGACATGAGAAAAGTCTTCCTTAAAAAATATCAAGCTTATTGTAGATCTAGAGATTCCAAGGAAGATGTTTTTAGAATGACACAACAAGAAGATGCAAGTTTAGAGGAATATTTGGAAAGATTTGCATATAATCTACAAAAATCTAAACAACACTCTTTAAACCAGGACACCATTCGAACAATCTTTCTCAAAGGTGTAAGGGATGAATACCTTGACATTTTGAATGTAATGGGTAAAGGAGACATTTCAAATCTGCCATTCGAAGAAATTGTTGAGTTATGTGAAAAATATTCTAGAGGAAGGTCAAAAATGGAAAACTAGAAGTAAGTTCAAAAGCAGCAAAGTCAGCTACAGGAGGGATCACAAGAGATGAAATAGGGAGTTTATTGGAAAAATTCAAAACAGACCTCTTAAGTACATTAGGAACACAAGTAGATGTTCTTAAGGCAAACAAGAAGAAATAAGAACAAGAACAAGCTTTAGCAATCTTTTGTTCCAAATGTAGAAAGAAACATCCATTGAGAGAATGCCCTTTGGATAGTATTTAGGTATGTGGTATTTGTACAGAAAATCATTCCACAGAAAATTGTCTAAGATTGAAGGAATTACAAATGAATTCAATGGAAGAAGTGCCAGGAATCGAAGGTTTTTAGTATGTAGCACCACGAAGACCATGGCAACCTAGGATGCCTCAACAAACTCTACAACAATTCCCTCGACAAAATTACCTCTATCCACCTCAAAATATTTGGACTCCTCCAATGCCATGGAAAGCTTGGCCTCCACAACAATATCCACAGCAACCTACACAAGGTTGGAGAGGATATGGTTATGGAAACCAACCACCTCAACAGTATCAACAACATTACCAGCAACAATACGAACAGCCATTTTCATATCCGCAATATCCACAATCCATGCCATTTCCGCAACAAAATTATGCATATCCACCATCCATTCCATTCCAACAGTAGAATCCACCACCATTGTTGACTCAACCACAACAGTTACATCTACTCTTAAACCAACCCAATTACCAGCCCAACCAGTGGCAAATCCAAATAACAAAGTGGACAAGTCTGCATACACTGTAGAGGAAGCATCATATTTTCCGACTTATTCTATTCTTCCTCTAAATGATGTCCATTTAAGGTCTGGAAAAGTTCTTAAAAAGGATTCTCCGCCAATCGTAGAAGAACCAACTGAACAAGGAGAATAACCTAAAGCATCACAAGCTGAAATACAAGTTCAGAAAGGAAAAACGATTACAACTCAAACACCACCTTATCCTGAAAGGTTAGTGGAACAACCAAAAGAAATAACCCTTCCTGAATTTGATATTTTAGATGAATTAAAAAACTCTTATGTAAAAATTCCTTTGTTGAAGGCAATTAAAGAAATACCAATATATGCTAAAACAATAAAGGAATTATGCATTAAGAAATCAGGGAAAAAGAAAAAGGATCCCACTACAATCCAAGTCATTGGTAAACTAGCAAGCCTCATGTCTATGCAAACTATTGTAGAGAAATATATTGATCTTGGTATCCCTATGGTTACTATATCAATAAATAATTTCTTAGTACCAAATACATTAATACACTTGGGAGCAGCTATAAATGTAATGACAATGGAGACAATGAAAACTCTGCAATTAAACAACATTAGATCAACTTCTACAATCTTAGAACTAGCAGGCAGATCTACAGTTGTTCCGGAAGGAATATTGGAAGATATCATAGTCTCTTTGGATTCATGGGAGTATCCTGTTGACTTCCTTATCCTACAACCAAAAACAAATTTGGAAGGACATCCTCTAATCTTAGGCAGACCATGGTTAGCTACCGCTAATGCCTTCATAGGATGCAGATCAGGAAGCATGATTATTTCACATGGAGATTAGAGGAAACATATTGCTCTTTATTCACCTGCACAATCAACTTCTTTAGAATCAGTACTTGAAACTCAAGAAAAACAACAAACTAAATCAGTTTTAAGTATAAATCAATTCTTTGATTTTAGAGAAGAGGAAGAGAATGAAGACTTAATGGATCTTTTCATTTCGGAACCAAGTATTTCAGAGCAGCTTAGAGAAGTCCAATATGAAGCTGCAAGTGACCTTTTGAATCAGTGTTTCCAAGAAATTTGTACTATTCAAACCTTGCGAAATTATTTTATAGACATCTTTCTTGTAAACACAATTTCCAATCCAACAATAAAAACAATTGAGGTATATCCTGGAAAACATTTAAATATTGGGAACCAGTTGCAATCAAAACAAGAACAGGAGGTAATTGCATTACTACAAAAATACTCAAAAGCATTTTCCTGGGATTATACTGATATGCAAGGAATCCATCCTAGAACATGTATCCACCACATCTATATAGATGATCAACTTAAACCTATAAGACAACCTCAAAGACGAATGAATCCTATGATGAAAGAAATAGTGAAAGAGGAACTGCAAAAACTGTTAAATGTTGGATTCATCTATCCTATTTCAGATAGTAAATGGGTTTCTCCACTGGTTATTGTACCAAAGAAAAATGGAAAGTGGAGGGTATGTGTAGACTATCGGGAATTAAACACAAAGCTACATTAAAAGATCATTTTCTCTACCATTCATTGACCAGGTGTTAGACCCTTTGGCTGGAAAGAAATTTTTCTTCTCTTTTGATGGTTTAGCGGATACAAACCAGATTAGAATAGCAACAGAAAGACAAGACAAGACAACATTTACTTGCCCATGGGAAACTATGCATATAATGTTTTTCCATTTGGTTTATGCAATGCACCTGCAACTTTTCAAAGAGCAGTGCTTGCGATATTTGCTGATCTAGTCCATGAATGTGTAGAGGTTTACATGGATGACTTCACAGTTTATGGAAACACATATAATGATTGCCTCAACAATCTTAAGAAAGTCTTGAAAATATGTATAGAAACAAATTTGTCATTGAGTAAAGAAAAATTCTATATGATGTTGACAGAAGGTATAGTTCTGAGGCACCATATTTCCACTTCAGGAATTAAGGTGGATCTAGCCAAAATCCAAGTCCTAGTTAACCTGATGCCACCTACAACACAAAAGGAGGTAAGGAGTTTCTTGGGCTATGCAGGCTATTATAGAAGATTCATTGAAAACTTTAGTAAAATAGCCCAACCCCTGTTTAAACTATTAGCACGAGATGCTGAATTTCAATGGACAAATAGTTGTCAAAATGCATTTCAAATTTTAAAAGAAAAATTGTCAGTGGCACCTATTCTCCGTGGGCCAAACTGGTCTTTGCCATTTCATATTTCCATTGATGCATCAGATACTGCGGTAGGTGCCTCTCTTGGACAGAAAGAGAAATTGTTCAACTATGCAATATACTTTATAAGTAAGAATCTAACACCTGCAGAATTGAACTACACAGTCACAGAGAAATAAATGTTAGCCGTCATACATGCGGTAAATAAATTCAGGCACAATATAACAGGATATCAAGTTTTCATTCATACAGATCATTCAGCAATAAAATACTTGATGAATAAACCCATCACCAAGGGAAGAATCACAATATGGCTACTATTATTGCAAGAAATTAATATCACAATACAAGACCGGCCAGGCAAAGAAAATCAAGTAGCTGACTTTCTGTCTCGCATACAATCACCTGACGACCCAAATCTAGTTGTAGACAAATTTCCAGATGAACATCTGTTGGCCATAACACTAAAAACACCATGGTTTGTGGATATTGCAAATTATTTTTCATCTGGAAAATTTCCAACTCAATTCACTAACAAGCAAAGAAAGAAAATTGTTAGAGAAAGTTCTAGGTATAGCTGGGTAAATGGTGATTTATTTATACTGGTTCAGATCTAATGATTAGAAAATGTGTGCGAGAAGATGAAATATTAGACATTCTAAGAGCATGTCATAATGAACCATGTGGTGGTCATTTTACAGACAAACGAACAACATATAAGGTGCTGCAATTGGGCTATTACTGGCCATCTGTCTTTAGAGACTCTAAGGTATATGTCAAGCAATGTGACAGTTGCCAAAGAACAGGGAGACCAATCACATCAGATGAGATGCTGCTCAAGCCACAAGTCCTCATCGAACCATTTGAGCAGTGGGCACTTGATTTTCTTGGACCTATTAATCTACCATCAAATGGAAAGAGGTACATCCTAGTATGCACGGACTATGTAACCAAATGGGCAGAGGCCAAAGCAGTGAACAGAGCAACATAAGATACCATGGTCACCTTTCTCTTTGAAGAAATCTTTGTAAGATACGGAGTACCTAGACAGATTGTAACAGATCAAGGAACACAATTTACATCAAAGCTGGTACGGGATCTAACAGAGAAATACAAGATCAAACACAAGAAGTCTACACCATATCACCCTCAAGCAAATGGTCAGGTGGAATCCACAAATAAAGTCCTAGAAAATATCATGACTAAAATAGTACAATTGAACAGAAGAGATTGGTCTGAAAAGTTAAAGGATGCACTATGGGCCTACAGAATCACATGGAAGAACACAACTGGTTTTAGTCCATATCAGTTGGTCTATGGTAAAGAAGCCTTATTGCCTATAGAGTTTCAGATACAAACATACATACTAGCAGTTGAATTAGGACTAGACCTGACTGAAGCACAACAACAGCGGATTATGGAATTGAACCAATTGGATGAGCATCGTCAACAAGCTATAGAACATACTACATTGGTGCAACAACAAAGAATGAAGTGGCACGATAGATATATCAAAACAAAGACATTTCACAAGGGAGACTGGGCCTTACTTTTTGACTCCAAATTCAAAGACTTCAAAGCAAAGTTTATGACACACTGGCTCGACCCATATGAAATTGAAGAAATCTTTGATAATAGAGTAGTAAAGATCAAGAAAATTGACCAGGACTCCACCTCATTTGTAGTGAATGGACATAGGCTCAAAGTTTATAATAGGCCTATCAGTAAGGAAGCATTCATGAAACAACTGGTAGAAAACCAGGCAACTGGCACCAAGCAAACACGAATTCATAGGGGAAAACCAGGGTAACTTGGATTCTATGAATTCTATATTCTTGTTCTATTGTTCTCACATAATTTCAGTGCAGGAACTCTCCACACACAACTGACTTGAGGACAAGTCAAAACTTCAGCAAGGGAGAGCATTGCATTAGAATTTTAGCTGGAAAGCTGAAGTATTGATAGAACTTGTATTGTCAACATAGGGACCTGAAGCGAGAAATCATTGCAGCAGGACCTGAAGAGACCTGTCAATGGCAACACAACATGTACATATTCCATAAGCATTGCAGAGGGACCTGAGTCAAGACATTATTACAGAGGGACCTGAACAATTCAAGAATTGGAGCATGGAGAACAAGGAGCAACAATAAAAGTTTACTTTTAATCCATCTACAACATTTTGATTCTGTTCCACCTGTACAGACATCATCCAAGGGAGTATAGGTATAGTCATTTTGTGCTTGAAATTCAATTTTTTTTAGAAATTTTTAGTCTTTGATCAAGTTGAAGTTAGTACCTGAGGATATTCATTATCATTCATATCCTATATTCCTTATACATACCCTATCACCCCTATACATCACATTCCATTTCATTCATACACATTCCCTATACATATTCCCTATAACCCTAAGTAGTTTTCTTTATAAGCAAAAGACCAAGCTAGGACAACTTTTTCAACCTGCACATACAATTCAAGCATTAGTAATGGTGATGATTTTAAACATGACCTAAGATGGTCATTTTAAAATCATAAAGGTGTGCATATAAGACAAAACAAATCATGCGCTATATGGAAATAAGGAGAATGCGCTATATCAAACTATATACCATAGTTCAAATAAGGAGAATGCGCTATAGTCATTTATATAACCCCAAAGCGCATATGATATAAGGTTATTAAATATGGTATATAAACCAATGGAGCATAACATATGGTATATTATATGTTATAAAGTAAAGGCATAAAAGGCGCATATGGTATGATATGATATATGGTGGACGATCGCGCGCAAACCATATGGCACGACTGTGCATATATACATTGCGGTGGGGTGATTGAAATGTAATTGCAAACATATCATTGCAATACAAGCAATACTCCAACATCATTGTAAGCACACGACGGTGGCAATAATGGTAAACACAGCAGCAATGAATAAAACGTTACACCCAAAACGACAAACGGCCAGCACACAGGTATGAGCTCAACACGGTGGCATGGTAACGGGTTGTCATTGGGAAATACACTATGCAGGAGTAATGCGCATACAAACAATTTCAAACGATGATTTGGCCATCCTCATGACAAAGTCGGGCGACTGGTCAATAGGACGCCATACCTCTCCAGCACCAACGAATAACGTGCACAGTACGCCATGAAAACGGTCATAAAATGACCAGCGGTTCTTGCACTATTCAACCTTGTTCCTCATTGCAAAAACAGCTCAAAGCGATGGTGTTTGGTGCTGTGAAATGGTAAAAGGAAATTGAAATAGGCCTGGAACGATATAATAAGGGAAATTTCCCGGATTAAGTGTTGAACAATCGGGATCCAGTCAGGTAATAGTGAGTTTGTTTACGCTCGGCGACTGTGGGATGTGTGTGTGTAAATTTCCTGTAATTAATTGTTAAATATTTTGCCTTGCCACCAGTCCAATTGACCAAAGTAATAGGGATTTGGAGCACCATTTTACACTCCACAGTGCTCGTTGACAACCAGGTAACGCTACAAACCCGTATTATCTCCAGTTGACAGCAGTTAAGGGATATGGTGATAGGATTTGATGCGTTAATCCTGGCATAGAGCATTAGTTAACAACGCAGCATTTAAAGTCTAAACGTGTTTCATGCACAACACATTAGGGATTTAGGATTGTATGTGGAGTGTTTTGTACCAAAAACGGAGTGTTAAATCGTAAAACAGGGGAGGCAGAGTCCATGTTATAGCGCTGAGGGTTGTTTAAATGCACGCTGTTAGTTGATTAACCATTGTTTTAATGACACATCCTTTGTTGCGCGCTATTAGTCTCTATACTGTGGATGAATGATATACTTGTGGTCTCTGTTATGAACATTTGTGTGCCTATGCGTGTTGTTGTTTTCATTTGAACCAAAACAGGGGATCGAAATGTCTAAGGACTAAACGAACCATGCCATGTGAATTTTTGGTTGCCAAAGAGAGTCGGATTGTTGAGCCATTTAGAACTAAATGTGTCGTGTTTATATTTTATCATCTGTGTTTTGAGGCTGAGAGTATGTATATAGTCTTCAATCTTTCATGCTAAGGCCGAGAGCCTTTTTCCAAATTTTGTTGATATAGCCGAGCACATTTTTGTGATTTTTATGATGAGGCCACAAGCATGTTTTCCAAAATTTTATGATACAGTCGAAAGCATTTTTGCAAATGTTTTTGATTAGGCCGAGAGCATTTTGGAAATTTTGTTTCTGATGATGAGGCCAAGAGCCATATGCATGCAAAACACTCCTTAGTTTTCTTGGTTTTACATACACAGTAAAATGATGGTTTGATTTTGGCAATAATATAAGGCGATGAGCATACATGGATATTGTTTTCATGTGTATTTATTTTCAAGAACAGAGATCAACATATTAACAGGAGGTATACAGGTGTTTGTTTGCATTGAACAGGGAATTAAAATAGTGTTGTTGCAAAGAAAAGAATATAACAGAGGTTAAGAAAGTTAGAATTAAGTTGAGTCAGAGGAGGAAGGTAAGCTTCTTTGCTTCCAGAATTTCATTTTAAAAGAACAATAGTCATAAATTTTTATTGTTGAAATGAAATTAGTAACAGCAGAAGCATACATTCATTGGTTTACAGAAACAATGACAGCCCGAGTAGAGCCAAAATTTCAGATAGAAAGCTGGGGGAAGGAAACTATAGAAAAACTTTATCAAGTAGGAATGATAGGCTTTTTACAAAAATTTGATGGCCATTCTGAAGAGATAACAAAGGACTTTATAAACAATTTCAGTCAGGACCAGACTCGAGTAGGGGAAGTCATTATTCCGGTAACCCAGGAATACCTGTCCAAAGCCTTATATTTTCAAATGATAGGGGAGAATTATTACAAAGGCCTACACTTCAAGGAGAAAGCGTGGACTTTCTTTCTTGAGAAAAACTGGAAGGGGACATTTGATAGGACAAAAGGGATACCCAGGGAATGGTTCAATGAACCATGGGGTGAATTGGTCTTGGTCATCCAGAAGTTTTTGACTTGTGATAGAGGATATAGCATTGCCCACTTGTATCATGTCAAGCTTCTACAACATATCAAAGGGGAGGATAGGATTAATTTACCATATTTCCTATATAGGAGCCTTTTGAGAATGATTGAAACAGTGAAACAGGAACACAGGCCTAAAGCAGGACAAATTTACCATCAAGGATTAATCAAAATCCTAGTTGAGTATCAAGTGAGATCACAGTGCATAGTATGGAGAGAATTCATGTCAAAAAATCATTTTAATGAACAGATTAATGAGGCACAGGACAAAATAGAACAAGAAAACAGAAGCTTGATGAATTCACCCTTATATCCCAGAACAAGAGCTAGAAATATGGCCATGCATGAAACTGAAATATCTGTTATGTCTATTCCTAGAAGATTTAGGAATAAGAGTCCCATTGACTTAGACAAGGAAGTAGAAGCATATTCTCCAAGAAAAAAGATGAAAATGACATTGCACAAGAAGTCCTTGAAAGGGATTCCTCATATGATGATGATGCAGCAGCAACATTATTAATGAAAACAACACAAGATTTTGAAAAGGAAATCAATTTGGAAAAAATCCAAGACTTAACTAATCAATTGGAAATTAGCAAAATCCTGGAAAAGAAATTAACAGAAGAGAACAAGGCACATAAGAAGGAAAATGCTAAGTTGATCAAAACAAATGAAAATTTAAAAGAAGAATTAGGGAGACTGAAACGAAGAAATGAGCTACTTTCTAAGCAAGCATTTAAATGGCTAAAGGACAAAAATATGTGGCAGGCAAAATATGAGAAACAGAAGGTTAAAGCAGCTTTGTTCAAGGAAAGGCATGAATCAGGATTGGATTGTTTGGGCAGGGAAACATCTACAGGTACAACATCTGCTACAGAAGGCAGAGGATCCAAGAGGATTAAGCAAGCATGGGGACATGCTTGATGATAAGCAAGGGAGAGATGTTGGGCCTTAGTTTTGGTCTTATTTTGCTCTAAGAAACTTACTAAACCATCTATTTATCATCCATTTTCACTTCATTCATTCCATTTTGATGTATATTTGATATCCATTCAGGTATTTAGCTTTAATTTGTCAATTTCTAAATTTTTTATGAAAGTTTGATTTTAAGTGCAAATTTGGCAGATTCGGAAATTCCCGTAATCACTCTATGGTTGATGTGGTTGCAGGACACTTGGGCACGAATTGAATACATGAATGGAAAGCTTGGGAACTAGGACTAAGCCACCTATGCTTGGTTCAAACAGAACAAGCTTTATTAGGCCCATTTGGTGCTAGTCAATCATGACTAGTCATTCAGAAATCCCATAGAAATAGGGTAGTTTTGATATTCCATGGGATTGGTCATATTTCTTGGGATGGGAGTAGTGAATTCGACTTGGATAGATGGATTAGAGTAGATGGGTTTGTTAGAGTGAATGTAGATCAGTTTGTTTCATGAGACTTCTTATTTAAGAGCCACAACTTTGATGGCTTATGTATTGACTTATTATACTTTTATGCTGTGACACTTTTGGATTGAGGAGTTAATTTGAAGACTTGTGCTATTATTATTTTGTTGCTCAATGCTATGAATGTGTAATTTATTTGAGCTTCTGATATCACTTCTCAAGTGTGCAAGGCAAGGGTGGAGGGCCCCCACTCCAAGCTAAGTACACTTCCTTGTTAATTAGTTTCATTTCTTGTAATCTGTTTAGTGTAGAACTAGTTTTTCAAAGCTTTATTTCAGATTGCTTTATGGTTCATGCATGGTGATTGATTTCTTTAGTTCTTAGATTATTCATCACTTTATTAAGTTGAAGAAACACAAGTGTTCAAGTTGAGCATCTCTTCTACTAAAATGATGAATTACAACTAGTTTCTTTGGTTTGCATGCAAGTAGTTTCTTATTGTGATTTTGGTATTGAGATGAATAAATTATGATGAAATACTTTATGTGTCTCTTAAGTTAAGAGCTTCTTTCATTAACAATTTATCCATCTTAAGTTCTTGAGTATAATCTTTGATTCACTAAGTGATAGTTGAAGCAAAGGTGGACTTCTTGAGTCAAGAACCATCTCAATATTTTTCCTCTACTTTAAACTAATTGAATTAGAGTTGTAGGATGTATTGCTTTAAGCTTTTGAATAATTTATCTTTCAAGGTTTGATTATATCTGATCTTCACATATAGTGAACTTGCCTCAAAGCGTAAACAACCCGGATTGATAAGAAATAATTATGTTAGTTTAGGTACATAAATTAGCTCAACACGGGTAGACCCCATTTCAAAGCTTCCAGAGTACATCCCTCTGCGCCAGGGTAAGGTTAAGGTCCCAAAGGACCCAGATGAGGGAAATTTTCTCCTTCATACACCCCTACTACCAGAGAATATCAAGTTTGAAGGTCCGTGCTTGACACTCATCCCACATCAGAAGCTTGAATATTGGGACTTTGGGGGACATTGAGTGGTTCCCCCACCTGGCTACCTACACTTTTATGAAGTGCATGATCTACAAGGAGTCTGTTGTCACCGTGCTGGAGCTGGTGAAGTGGATTTGTGGGGTGGAAAAGGCAGGATTGTTGAATCTTCTATGGGTGTCGCATTTCCATCGCACCCCGATAAAGTTCATTGTTATCAAAAAATTGTTGTGCTTAGTGCATGATGGGTGCGTGTGGTTGGCAGAGCCGATCCCTATAACCAACATGCTGATCCATAGGATCACCTTACTACCACATTTAGGACTAAATCTGGCCAAGGCATTTGGCGGAAAGATGGGTGAGTGCAACCTTGTCGAGAGTATGAAGGACAAGTTTAAGCTTGTCAAAAAGCCACGCAGGTATTCAATTTCAAGAATTATGGACCTCATGGTGAAGGTGGCCACTTAGATCTTGGCTGGCTAGGTGATGAGGAAGTGTCACACAGACGAGGTGCCGACACCATTGGTTTCACTAGTGACCTAGTGCGTAGAGGGTGTACAGTTCAACTGGGTGCACTACCTATGCAGCAAGTTCCTTATGAACTGCAAAGAAGCATAGGACCGCAGAAAGACGTTTCACTAATCATGGCTCTTACTTTCCATTGTGTTGGTCACATGGGAGTTGCCAGAGGACAACCAATCTCCTCCGATCACGCCCGATTTTCTAGAAGCAACAAATTTTTCTTCGCTATGGGCCACAAAGGACACTGAGCGAGTCCAGGAGAGCAAGGTATTTTGGGTATTGATGGAGATGAGCATTAATATGGCCATCAACCAAAAGCCATGGTTGTCACCAACCATCTTCGAGTAGTTGCCTGGGTACGCAGAGTTCAATGCGAACTTCCACTATATCTCCATCTAGGTGTGAAAGGACCCAAAACTGAAGTGGTATGATTTACCATACCTCGCGACGGATGATTCCATTGCAGTGGTCCTCGAGAGTTGGCTAGCAGATTGGCGCACAACTTGTTATTGTCTGCTGGGTCTAGTAAGTCCGCGGAAAAGCAGAAAAAGGAAGCGACCTGGTTGAAGGTTCAACAGTTGGCTAAAAAAGAGGAAGAAGGACACTGAGGAGAAGGCATGCACAAAAGCGGATCGTGTTTCCAAGGAACAATCATAGCAAGAAGAGCACGAATCTGAGAGGAGCCAGAAATCCCCTTCACCACAAGCGGAGGAAGAAGAGAAATCAGAACAGGGTGGTGGAGATCTGGAAAGAACTCCCTTCTGGGTGCAGCGAAACAAGGAATAGGAAAAATAAGGATCGCGGAAGAAGACCAAGGCCTCTAAGTCATCACTCGACCCAATCACCTTGAAAGAAGGTGACTTAAATGACATTGGTGACAAGGTAAGGGATATAACCGTAGAACTACTACAATAGTTTGAGCAGCAGTAGAAGCAGACATTAAGTGACATACAGATGGGTCTGTGCGAGCTACATATCCAAACAACTAGACTACAAGCAGGTGTAGGACAGAGCAGTGTGGCATCAACTATTTTGGTGCTGGGGACCACTCAAGCCATAGAGTTGGTTCGATCCTTGGATCTCCAGGAAGTCGTGCTCCTGGATGGAGCTTTGAGTGAGGAGGTGGAAGTTGACAAGGCTATTGTTAGTGTGCTGAGGAATGTTGGCTCAACTTGGCCATGCTCTCGAGTGAAGTCCTTTACACCCTACAAGTAGGTGCGAATGAAGAGCTTAAGGCCCAAAAGCAGCACTCACTGAGCATGATCAGTGAGTAGAAAATCAACAACGAACATATATTTGTTGAGAAGACAGCTGCACTAGAAGCTTGGAAGAAGGTTCAGGAGAAGAATGAACACACCGCAGCAGTAGTAGACAAAGCATGCAAAACCGTTCTGGAACTGTATATCCAAGAAGAAGCGCCAGTGGAGGCCAAAATTAGGAAATTGGCTATAGGTGTGTGCGACACAAACACCGAGATGGCCAAGGTTCAGTTTGAGCTGAACCTAAAAATTACAGATCTTGAGTTGAAGACACAGCCTTCAACTCCACCAGAGGTCAAAGAACAATGTCAAGCTGCTGTCAGGGATGGATTTGCTCCAGTAGATGTCACAATGGTAGAATGCAGTGTGCTCTTCAAGCAATATATGAAGCTAATCACGAGTCTATAGGAAGATCCTAACCTACATAGGTTTAACATAGAGGCCCATGAACTACAATAGTAGTATGATGAAGAAAAGGTGACAACGTGCACCTTCGCTCTCACACAGAGATTGGCAAAGCTGTAAAAGGCAAAGAAACTACAAGAACAGGTGGAATCAACGCATCGGAATAAGGCAGTCCTCAAGGACAGATTGAGACCTTGGCCGGAGGAGGCCTATGTGATCTATGCCACCATTAGAGAGAAGTAGGCTAGCCTACAGAGAACACAACAGAAGATCCAGGAAGACAACGGAGGACCAACAACCGAGCAATTGGTGGATAAGGTCAACCAGGCAACTACGTAGTGCACAAATGAAGTTGCAGTGGCGCAAGTGGAGCTGGAAGGTCTTCGAAGTAAGATCTCTATGCTAGTAAAGTGACTTGAGGGTGAGTCACGATATTTGTGTTGGGGGCCTATTGGGACAGGTTCCCCTAAGGTTAATTTTGGGGCAAAATACCAAGTTTTGGGGCTGAAAGCCCAACTTTTTGTATATAAAGAGTAAAGTCTTTGCAAGATGTGGTCGTGGAGCGCGTAGATGTAAAGTGTCATAAATGGTTTTTACCCTTATTTTATGTAAGATGTGTCAGCTTTAGAAGATCTACCCATGGTCCAAAGACCATGGGATTGTATAACAAGGAAAGTCTTAGAAGATTCTAAGGCAGAGGAATTGGTAGAAAAAGATATGAATGTAATGGGTTAGTAGAAGTGACGAGTGAAGAGTCTTAGAGTAGAAGAGAGGCTCTGTAGCTGTGTGCGCAGAGGCCTAGAGTAGAGTCTACAGCTGAGTGCATGGACCCTTGCAAATAAGTGCGTAGGGTAGCTGGAGTCTATAAGAAGATCTGAAACATTAATAAAGAGATTGTTCCAGAAATATCTTTGTTTTGTTCTTTTACTTCTGTTATGAATGAATGTGATTATGTCATGATGAATAATGGGTTTATGATTTAATGTTGTAATGATGCGTGAATTTGTATGTTTACATTGTTATACTAATGCAAGTAATAATATATATTTACACGAAAAAATATCTTAATGCATGCTAAAGAATACCTAATGTTGAACCTGGGTCAGGACCCCCTCAGCCAACATGTTGTATAAAGATGTAAAGTCTCTGCAAGTTGTGGTCGCGAAGTGCGTAGATAATTAAAGAGTCATAAAGGGTTTTACCCTTCTTTTATGTAACGTTGAGTCGGCTTTTGAAGATCTATCCATGGTTTACGGACCATGTGATTGCATAAATAGGTGCGTCTTAGGATGTCTAAAGTAGAAGAAGAGAAGTAATGAAGTTTAGGTTATGAGAGAAGTCTAAAGAGTAGCGAAGAAGAGTAGGAAGAATGGCTTTGTAGTTGTGTTTGCAGAGGCCTAGAGCAGAGTCCACAGCTGAGCTTGTGGACCCCTGTATTTGAGTACGCAGGGAAGTCTTGAGTCTGTAAGCAGAATTGAGTATAAGAAGACTGTTGCAGAAATACTTGTGTTTATCTCTTTACTTTTGTTTATATCAATGTGCCTTATGTTATGATGGGTTCTGAAATAATAATGTATTGATGCGTGATTTTACATGACTTGTACTATTATATGAACACAAATACTATTAATTGTTTACGTGAATATTATCTTGTTGTATGTTGAAGTCATCGAACACTTAAAATGATATGAGTTATTATGGGGTTATAAGTAATCTTTGATGCACGTAAGTAGTGGATTTGCCTATTCAGGGTTCACAAAAGATAGTCATAGACCTTCGCAGAGGTTTAGAGGCTGATTAAAAGAAGTTACATTGATAAGCCTTAAAGGCTTATCGATCTGCGCAAAGACAAATTTAGGGCATAAAATGACATTACACCGATCTTTGGGTGCTGAAACTTGGTTCCAGCATCCCCCCATACTACTTTGAGTGAGACTTTTGTCTGTGCTCCATGGATTGATGTTGAAAGGGCCAGTAGTGTAGGGATTTGTTAAGCAAAACTAACTCTGAACCTGGGTCAGGACCCACTAAACCAATAGAAGCTAAAACACATATTCACCCAAAACACACGAGTTGTGGCTCTTCTATTGATCACACAAAACTTGATTCTTACAATGAACCTGGTGAAGGGCATTTAACCTTTTTAATTCGTGACTTGCCTAAAATATCTTGACATGAAACCATATGAAACCACACACTAAAAGTCATCTATCACTTAACTCGTCTTGACTCAACACTCAACACTCAATTAACTGACTCTCTAAGTTTAGCCAACTCCTCATGCAAGAGTAATTAGCTTATTTTAACACTCCCCTTTAATTATGACCACTAAACTAATACTGACTCATAACAACTCAAACATGCCTGCTGGTCTATGTCTCGGCTAGGGTTACAACACCCAAGTTTCCTCTATGAAACTCAAACACATCTTTTGTTAATGACTTAGTAAATATATCAGCCAACTGATCACTAAATTTACAAGGATTCAAGTATCAATATGCTTGTATGTTTATATCTAGTATCAATATTCTTGCTCTTTTGATGAGACACACTATTCTTGGATAGTGCAATCCTTGAGGTGTTGTCACAGTATATTGTTGTTGATCCTTGTTGTTTCTACTTGAGTCCATAAGATACTCTTCTTAACCAAACTTCTTGACATGTTGTTGATGTTGCTACTACATATTCTTCTTCTACTGACGAAAGTGTCACAATAGGTTGCTTCTTAGATTCCCATGAAATCACACCAGAACCAAGATGGAATACAAAACAAGAAGTGCTCTTCCTATCATCCAAACTTCCTGCAAAATCACTATCTATGTATCCAACCAAAGCTTTCTTTTCAGTGATTGCATACGTTATGCCACAATCTCCAGTTCCTGCTATGTATCTCATAATTCTTTTTCTTGCATTTCAATGTGTGCCTTTTTGAGTGTCCATAAATATGGAAATCAAACTTACTCCTTGCATGATATCCAGTCGTCTAGTTGTGAGATACATGAGGCTGCCAACCAATATTTTGAATAGAGTTGGATTGACATTGTTCCTTCATCATCCTTGCTTAACTTTGTACCTGTTGCAACTGGTAGGGATAGGTTTGCAATTTTCCATCCTGAATCTTTTCAACAAATCTTTGGCATATTTATTTTGACAAATAAAAATTCATTTTTCATATTTCTCATCTTCTATGCCAAGAAAATATTTCACGAGACCAAGATCTATCATCTCAAATTCTTTCATCATGGCTTCTTTAAATTCATCTAACTCAAAATCACCTATAAAAATCATGTCATCAATATATAAGAAAACAACCAAAAATTGCCCATCCTAATTTACCTTTGTGTACAAGGTAGGTTCAATGTTGCTTCTACAAAATCCATTCTTAATCATGTAGTTGTTGATTCTGTTACACCAAGCTCTAGAAGCTTGCTTCATTCCATAAAGCGCTTCCTTCAACATATAAACTTTATCTTCATTACCTTCAACTTCATAACCTAGAGGTTGTTGCACAAAAATTTCTTCTTGTAGAATTCTATTCAAGAAGGCTGACTTCACATCCATCTGATATACTTTCCACTTGTTATGAGCTGTCATGGCTAGAAATTCTCTTGCAGTATACAATCTGGCTACCAGAGCAAACGTTTCTCCAAACTATATTCCTAGTTGCTACAAGAATCCTTTTGCTACAAGTCTTGCTTTAAATCTTTCCATTTCACCTTTCTCATTCAACCTTGTCTTGTACACCCACTTCACACCAATGATATTTTTGTCCTTTGGTAAATTAGTCAAATCCCATGTATCATTCTTTTCAATAGCTTCAATTTCTTCATCCATGGCTTGCACCTAATTTTCATCTCTGGTTGCTTCTTCAAGTGAAGAAGGTTGAAATGACAACAATGTAAAATTTGAACTAACATCCAAATCATCATAAATATCTTTCAGACTTCTCATCTTTCTGTTACCATTGCTTGATTCATCACCTGATTGATTGTTGGGAGAATCTTGATCTGTTGATCTACTTGAAGATCCATGATGCTCAGAAAATCTTGGAGTCCTTGTTAGTGTGTCTTTGTTTGGTGTCTTCAATTGTGATTCTTGTTGCTCCTTTTCCATCAGTGGCACTTGTGCATCAACTGTTTTGTCTACAGTTCCATTACATGACTCTTATTATTTGAACACAATGTCTCTGCTAATTATGGTCTTCCTAGTGATAGGGTTATATAATTTGTAAGATTTTCATTGCTCGTTATAACCAGTAAATATTCATTTTGCACTTTTACCATCCAATTTTCCTCTTCAGTCTTTAGGAACATGTGCATAAGCTACACATCCAAATACTCTGAGATGAGATATGCCGCACAACATGCCTGACCATGCTTGTTTTGGTACTCTATTCATCACACTCTTTGTAGGAGATCTGCCGATAAAATAAATAGCACATGCAACTACTTCTTCCCAATACTCATTAGACAAGTTTCTTCCTTTCAACATGCTTCTTACCATGTTCATAATTGTCCTATTCTTTCTCTCTGATACACCATTCTGCTGCAGTGTGTACCTAGTTGTAAACAGTCTTCTAATTCCATGTTCTTTACAATAATCATGGAATTCCTTTGAGTCATATTCTCCACCATGATCTGACCTCAATACCTTGATCTGTCGATCACTTTGGTTTTTTTCTAAGGCTTTGAATTCCGTCAACATTGCAAAAGTTTTATACTTCTACTTCAAGAAGTAAACCCAAGTCTTTCTGTTATAGTCATCAATGAAAGTGAGGAAGTAACAACTTCCACTAATCGATTGTGTCCTCATAGGTCCACACAAGTTTGTGTGTACTAGCTCAAGAGGTTGCTCTACTCTGTATGCAACTCCCTTTGGAAAAATTTCGCGGTGTTTCTTTCCCAATATGAAACACTCACAAGTACTAGCAGGTTCTTTGATGGGAGGTATTCCTCCAACCATCTATTTCTGTTGCAACAATATTAAACCAAAAAAGTGCAAGTGTCCAAACCGAAAGTTCCATAACCAATATTCATCAGAACATGCAACTGTAAAATAACTGACCTGATCATTGTAATTTATAATTAGAGGAAAGAGTGTGTTCCTCGTCATCTGCACCTTCGTTATCAGTTGCTTGCTTGGAGGCTTGTCATATATAACACATTATTGACCTTGAAAGATAACGATGTATCCTTTCTGTATCAATTGACCAACACTTGTCAAATTATGTTTGAGACTAAGAACAAAATATACCTTTGAGATTGTCATCAATTCCCCCTGCTTGGTCAGAATGTTGACCACTCCTTTTCCATCTACTTCCATAGTCTTGTTCGTGCCCAACTTTACCTCTGTTTTCACAGGTTGATCGAAATTTGCAACCAAATTCTTGTTACCTATCATGTAGTTACTGCAACCACTATCTAACAGCCACACACTAGCAAAAGGTTCACGCATGGTATACCAAGCTAGGAACATGGAGTTATTACTCTCTGTAGTGACATTAGCTCTCTCGTTCCCTTGATAATCTATCTTCTCCCTACAATCATGAACATAGTGACCAAATTTATTGCAATAATAACATCTCACCTTTGATTTGTCAACTCTTTGATTATTGTTGAATTTTCTATAGTTGCTTCCACTTTCATGTTCATGTTCTTCTCAGCCATCTCTCTCACCACCATATCTTCCACTTCAACCTCTACCTCTCGATCTACTTCTGCTTCAACCTCACTCTCTTGAAATAGAAACCTAACTTTTGAAAGCGGTCTCTAAAGTGGAATCCTTATTTCTGTCTATCCTTACTTCATGCGACATAAGTGATCCCATCATCTCATCAATTGTTAATGATGCCAAATCCTTGGCTTCTTCTATGGCTTCTACCAGAACATCAAATTTGGTAGAAAAAGATTTGAGGAACTTCTCAACCACTATTTGATCTTTAATATCTTCACCATAAATCTTTAACTGATTTATGATGGTTATGACCCGATTCATGAAAGAATCGATGTCTTCTGTCTCCTTCATCTATAGACTTTCAAAATCTCTCCTAGTATTCTGCAACTTAACAATATTGACTTTGGTCATATCAGTATGGTTTGTCACAAAAGTATCCCATGCCACTTTTGCTAAAGACGCGATCATAATCTTCTGGAACACTACTCATTCCACTCCCTGTTGGATAAGCTGCAACACTTGTGCATTTTTTTTTGTCTGCCTTCCATTGTTCTCTCTTTGAATTAGTGAGAGCTCGTGCTTCTGCTTCATCCTTAGGTTTTGAAAACCCAAACTAGACATAATCCCAAATATCATGTGCTTGCAAAGTGGTCACCATCTTAATGACCCACACATGATAATATTTCCTTGTAAATGGTGGGAACTAGGGCTAGAAATTTGAAAAAGCCATCTTTCTTCAAACACCCTATTTGTTTTATTTTTTTTTATAAAATTGAAAAGCTTCTAAAAAACTCTTTATGATTTAAACCCTTTTATCTCCATTTTTTTTTAGAATATATATCTATATATATATATATATATATATATATATATTATATATATAATTTTATTTATTTATTTATTTTTTTTATAAAAAAAAAAAAAACTTAAATAAAAAAACCTTTTTTTAGATAGTTTGTTCAGTAAACTCTTTAAAAGATACACTTACGCATCCAACTTTCGTGAAACACTTATGAAGTCATCGTACATGCTTTTATAAGTTTCGAAAATAAAGCAAGCCATGCACGTGACTATGCCTTTTTAACCCACAAGCATTGAATCGGCTTAATGCTTATGGCAGCACACGTTTGAAAATTTTCGTGCGCACTCCCAACCATTAAAACCCCGTGCAACTAACCCGATTTTTGGAAGAATTAGTTTAATGAGAATCGCGCGGTTTAAAAAGTGCGACATTCGCATGGTTATTAACTGTGTGACAAATTTGCAATGCAATTTAAAAAAAAATCATTGGCTTTTGTTTTTTTGGTCTTTTTTCTCATTTCTCTGCAAGTACTATGGATATTGTGATCTTTCCTTAGCTCCGATACCAATTTACTAGAAACATAGAAAAGCTAAAACACAAATTCACTCAAAACATGCGAGCTGCGACTCTTTTATTGATCACACAAAACTTGATTCTTGCAATGAACCGAGTGAAGGGTATATAACCTTTTCGACTATAGACTCGCCTAAAATATCTTGACATGCAACCACACACTAAAAGTCGTCTATCATTTAACTCAACTTGACTCAACACTCCAATACCCAACACTCAACACTTATACTAACTCTCTAAGTTTAACCAACTCCTCATGTAGGAGTAATTAGCTTATTTTAACATTACCATTGTACCTTCATCAACCTTGGGCCACATCAATCAACAATGGTCAAGCCTCTTCAACTAGTAATGAAACCATTTTTTGTGACATTCATGTAACATTAACCATGGTCGATATTAATGTAACAATATAACAATTTACAACATTAATGTTACATTGTTAAATTACTGTAACATAAATACATTATTATATCTATTGTTGACCATGTTCAAACCTAGACAATCATGTCAATCCAAATTCAACATTCTTCATCCTCATTCAACCATGGTAAGCCATGGTTAGCCACAATCTTCTCCACAATCTTGGTTAACCATGGTAATAATTGTCAATCATGGTCAAGTAAGGTCAACAATTTTAGTCATTATCAATCATGGTCAACTAAGGTCTTCCATGGTAATTATTACCAATTATGTTCAATTGAGGTCAATCATGGTAATAATTGTTGATCATGTTCCACCAAGGTCTAACATGGTCTACCTTGACTCGTAATGGCCAACCCTCTCCAAACATGGTCAACCTCATTAACCCACTTCAACCATTAATGGAACCAATTTTGTAATATTTATGTAAAATCAACCATGGACAACCATGATTTGCAATGTTAAACCAAGGTCAATAATAATCTTTTGTCTTAATCCCTGGTCAACCATGGTCAACCCTGTGAACCTACTTCAACCATTAATGCAATGATTTTTTTAATATTAATGTAACATCAACCATTTTCAACGATGGTTAACAAAGGTCAACCATGTTCAATACTTATGGATCATTAATGTAACAATGTAACAATGGTCAACATCAATTTAACATTGTTAGACAATGTAAAAAAAACATTGTTACATTAATGGTTGAACATGGTAAACTTTGGTCAACCCTATTCAATGTTGGTCAAACTCATTAACCTCTTCAACCATGGTCATGAAATCCACCCCACATGTTTGTTGTCAACTAGCACAACTAGTGAGCCCTAGTATTGCACCAAGAGTGTCGCAACTCCCAAGGGCTCCTCAACTCTATTTATCAAACCGGGCTTCGTGCAGACTTCGAGGTGTCAGTGCTATGTGTACATTAGATGGGATTCTACTCATACCACCCTCAACTAGGACATCTGATCAATAGTGCTCCAAGACCATTCCTCCCACTGAATTTGAATGAAAGCTAGCTAATGAATATGCAATTTAGAAGCTACCTCTAACTATGACAATTAAAATGCTACTTAAATTCAACTTGTAGATGATATTGAAACCATTCATGAAAATAGAAGACCTAAACTACTTGTAGAAAGGAAACTACATTATCTTACAATCATCCATCTAGTTATCAAATCTACTTGCAGAAAATAAGCTACTCTCTCTTACATAACCTACTAAACTTTAATTGAAGATCCTATGTACCATCTAACTAGCTCACACTTGCATGTAAATCAATATTCTTTTTGTGCAAAATTTGTGATAAGAAAACTAATGCTATTATGTTCTTGCAATGAAGGAAAAGGAGGGTTTGGAGTGGCCTAGTATTTTCACTTGATCATGAAATTACAGCTGGGGGTCAACATCCTTCTAAACTATGTCCAAGTTGGAGTAAGGATAAAAATTGGTGGAGAAAAAGGCTGCTATAGGTGTGCTACAAGATGCTGCTACAAGAGCCCTATATTGCTACAGGAAGGCCTGTAATGCTACATGAGGTCTGTCGAGAAGGTTTAAGAGGTGAAAATGATGGTTTAAGGGTATGGAAAAGGTGGATGGATGTTGAGGTAAATGAGTGAAGGGTGGAAAAAGCCCCTGGCAAAGCTTAAAGCCTTTTGAAGGCCTATTTTGAACTGGGAGGAATGCTCTCCGTGACCCTAGGAAAATGATCTCATGAAACAATTTTTGGGACATAAATTGCAGTTCATAAGAGAAGGTGAGGGAATCCAAGATGGAGGTGGTGAAGGTTCCCTTTCCTGCAGATCGAAACAACCCTGCAATCATCACATGCATACACCCATTTATCACTGACAAAAATGTAACAACCAGTAGTCGAAAAGATGAGTTGAATTTAAATGCTATCTAATCTATGCCAGAATTATGATCTAGTTAATAAATAAACTCCTAAGCTACAACAAGCACATGTAAAATAAGATGACTAACACAAATATTCTTCCTAGAAATAATAAACATAATGCTTTTTGGTTGTGGCTGTAAATCCTTCTATTCATGCTTCCATAAGGGAGATGAGGTAGAGGTTGCAATCATAGATTTTTATGGACTATTCTCTACTGAAATGAAAGAAACTAAGAAGTACTATGAAACTAAAAGAGATAGAAGTACACAAGAGAGACCCAAGCCACTAATTTGGGCACAAAACCAAGAGCCATAGCCCTCTGGAACTAACTCAATAATGAATCAACAAGCAACTTCTAATTATCATTGAATCAAAGTCTAATATATCAAATAATAGTCAAAATAATAGTGCCAAGTTCTTGCGCTCAATAGATAACTAGTTAGAAAAAACTTAAATCCTAATGAGCTCTTCTACATGCTTATTTATACAAGAGGGTAGCTAATAGCAACTCCCTAGAAAATATGAATATTTATCTCATAGAAATCGAGAATGGTGGATCTTGTTCCTCATTACTTTCACTTTCTTGGCTGCCAATGACCTCGAGTTGATGAGAGAGAGAGAGTGTTGGGATATTGGGATGATTGAGGGAGTTAAAGAGGTGGAAAAACCCCTAGATTCTCTCCTTGATGTCTACTCCAAGCTCCTGCATAGAAATCATCTCAATTAATTGTTCCATTTCCTGTAATTAAACCATATAAGGCCACATGACATGAAAACCATCTTTTATCCTTCTCACTAAGAATAATAACAAAAAAAGTAAATAAATGTGAGAAAGCGATAGTTCTAAAGCTGAAGGATGGAATCATGACCCTTATAATGTACCTATTGATGAGCCTCATAATCACCCCTATTGAAATTTTTTCTCATCCTTTGAACAACTCATTCATCCATGTGCATCTCTCTCATGGCCTTGGTGGCCTCCATGACATCCCAAGGCTCCTCAGATGGTTTGCCCTCTTACAGATATAAACCTGCATTCTTCTATATTTCTATCCACTCCTTCTACTCTCCTACTTCATTTCTTCCTTCTTGTAGGCCTAGCACCAAGGGTGGATTGAGCTTGAGTCCTATCCACCTAACTTTCAACCTTTGCATGATCCTATTGTATATGGGTGTTCTCTCCAAGGCATTCCTTAGCCTTTTAGGAGAGTGATATTCTCTGCTCTGTAGGCTGTGGGGCAAGTCATGCCATCATTATCATTTTTATTAGGCCATGGTAGGCTAGGTGTTGGTGTTTTCCCTCTCTAACATTTTGACTCATTTCCCCGATGGACTAAAGGAGGAAGTATGACCAAGTAAGTCTTCGAGCAAGAGGAAATTATGCCTTGAATATGAGTTCATGAAGTAATTTAAACTGGTAAGCATATACCACACTCATTCTTTGCTCACAGGATATTTACTTTAGAATATCGTAAGCCACCTCATCCCAAGGATAAGGTAGGTTTTCTCTCCTAACTCCATTCTTGTCCTCAACAGGTTTTTCTTTGGCAATGAAGAAATTGTTTTTAGAAGTGACACTGGTGGCTTTGTCTTCTCTACTCCACTTGGTCCATAGCAGTAGGGTTGTTACTCTGTTAATTATTTTAGGTCTGAGAGATATAGCCAACCCCCTTACCACAGTGGTGGCACTATCCTGTTTGGGAATTCAAATCCATGGAATATTCAAGGGAAAGGTCATCATCATACCCTTTCAGTAACTCAAAGAATCCTAGCCATTGGTGTCTTCTAAAAATGTCTACCAAAAGAGTATGTAGGTGGATTCTCTTAGTATTTGAGGGCTCCCTCCTGGTTAATCCTCCCCCCATCTCTTCTTAATGTCCTTAATTAAGTGAGGGAGAGATGCATATTCTATAGCTTCATTGTTTAATTCAGTGATAGTAGTGAGTCAAAAACTCCTTGTCAATAACAATTGCCTATGTTTCAATCTCTATATTTCTCATAAAGACCTTTTAATTGCACAATTATATTGCCATTGTATGTAGAATTTGAGTAGAATTTGCATGTAATTTGATGGATGGATGAGGGATATGGTTACACTTACTTCTTGTCAATTAGTTTTGGATGAAGATGGTAATTTGGAAATAAATTTGAACCTCTGTGGCCCTTTTTCACCTTCTCAATCTTCCTATAGCAGTCTCTCAGCCCTCTTGTAACAATTGTAGGTCTGCTTGTAGCTCCTTCCTGTTGCAATTGCAGAATGAGGTTCAAAGCTCCTTGGTGGTACACTAAGATTTCCCTCTCCCTAACTATTTTTGAAATGAGCAAGTATGCAAAAGAAACTTATTTGAAGTACATAATATGACATTTTTGAGTTGAGGCTAGGAGCATGTGGTGACCTAGAAATCACACGAGGTTTCCTCTTTTGGATCATTATCCCCACTTTGAGTAATTATTTCTCCTTCCCTTGTAATCACCACCCATGATTTGTGATCCCAACTCGGTCGATGTGACATCTCCACACTGCATGAGTGCTCACCATCACTTTTAGTTCACTAGTCAAGGGTGGCCAAGTTAATTGGCCACCTATAGATTATTAAAACATCCCTTCTCGACATTTATACTTTTTCGTTATTTACACATATGGAGGAGGTAAAATTTTTCCATACTTGTGCCTATGTCATGATTGAACTATTGCAGGTATTTGCATGCTGGAGCTGGACCATATTACTGAAAACAAGGGAGTTGACTTGCTGGCTTATTTCCTGTGCATTTCTTCATTTCTCCTCATGATACTTGACTGTTGTGTTTTCTATGTGTGTAGGTACCTCATTGATGTCCAATTTTTTGTTGGTGGTGGTAAGTATTCCTAGGAGTGATATGAATTCTTTAGAGTTTTCTCATAAGGTTCCATCGTCCCCTTTGATGAGAAAACAACAAAATCAGTGCTTTCTATGATGTGTGCACAAGATGCTACATGAGGAGGTTTTATTCCTGCAACAATCCTTTCCTTTTCCTCTAGGGTCATCAATATGCATGGGGGTGATGAGAGAAATGGTGAAAATTCCTAAGGACAATACTAGGATCATGAGGGAGTAGTGTAGACTTGTAGAAATGAAGATGATGGCTTATGTGTTTTTATATTTTTTTTGAAATGGTAGGGCATAGTGGAGGATTTGAGTGATTTCTTTTTGTGAAATGAGATGGATGAGTGATGGATGGATGGTGGACAATAATGGGGGAACCTTCTTCATAATTTTTAAATTTATAAGGTTCCTGTTGGACTACCCTCTTCCTTGGATCTCCCTCTCATAGCTTTTAAGAACCCTCCTGTAGCACCACAAGACCTTCCTGTAGCAACACAGAGAGGAGGTAAAACTCGAAGTTCAGGATATGAGATGTTGGAGAGAGGTGATAACATGAGTGTAGATTATGGATAGGAAGTGGATGGATGTAAGAATGAAGGAAATCTTGAAAATTTTGGTCCTATAGCCATGAAATCTGCCATTATGTATAACCTTGCAAAATGAAAAAAAAAAGTCAGCAGACATGGTATAAACTCTTTTCTTTTGTTTTTATTTCATTTATCTTGAGACAAACAGGGTACCTCAGAGGAGGGTTTCAACCTGTATGCCTGCTCAAGGTGCCTCAAGAGAGGTTTTCACCTAGGTATCTTTATTATTTTTTCTCTTTTTTTTTTTTCCTCCTGGGTTGCCTCAAAGAGGTTTTCAACCCAGGAGTTGGCCCCAGATACCTCATAGAGGTTTTCATCCAGGTCTTATTTTTTCTCTTTTTTTTTAACACAATTATCTAAAAATTTTGTGAACGGGAAACTATGACACTATCAATCACATTGACTTCCTTGCTAATTGTAGTGATGAATTCCTCCTTAGACATAGGTTCTTGTATAACTTCTGCCTACAACCATTAATAAGCAAGGGGATCCCTTCCTGATCAATGGTTCTGATTTGGACAACTCCATTGTCATGAGATTTTTCTACCAGGTATGGCCCTAACCATTTTGTCATTAGTTTTCCTTTAAAATATTTGAACCTAGAATCATATAGCAAGGCCTAATAGCCTTATTGAAAATCATTTTCTTTGATATGCTTATTGTGTTAGACCTTCTTTTGCAATTGTATAAATTTAGTGTGTAGGAGAGCTTGCATTTTGAACTCATCCAACCCATTCAATTGGAGCAACCTTTCTTGTTGTGCTCTAGTGACATCTAAGTCTAATTGGGTTTCCATTCTCAAAGTGTTATATTCAAACTCCATAGAAAGAAAAGCTTTCTTCCCATAAACTAAATCATATGGAGTGAACCTATTATTTGTCTTCCAAGTGGTGTTATAGGCCCAAGTGGTGTTATAGGCCCAACTAGCCTCCACTAATCTGTCTGCCCAATATCTCTTGTTGCTACTCACAACCTTGGTGAGGATGCTCTCCAATGCCCTATTTGTAACCTATCCTTGCCCATTTTCATGAGGGTGATAGGCAGTAGATGTTCCATGTTTGATATTATGTTGCCTTGGGAGACTATCAATCAAATTTGATGTGAATTGAGCCCCTTGATCAGTGATTATCTCTTTGGATACCAAAACTTGTAGAAAATATTTTCCTTTAAGAACTCATCCACTTTCTCCTCTGTTTCTTCTATGACAAACTTTGTCTCAACCAACTTTCTCAAGTAATCAGTGCAAACATTGATGTGCTTTTTCTTCCTTGACGGTGGATCAATTGGGCCAATGAAATCCATGCCCCACTTGCCAAATAGATCTAAGTCCACGTGAGGTTGTAGAGGCATATCATCCCTGGGTGTGGGTTTCCCCATCCCTTTTCACTGATCACATATGTTGGTATACCTTCCTGCATCTTGATGGAGAGCGGACCAATAGTAGCCAGCTTGTAAAGATTTGAAAGTTGTTTTCTTGGCATAAAAATGCTGGGTTTTGTTATATTCTTTCCACGACTAACCCACGTAGTTAACTCGGGGGCTAGAAGGGGGGCGGAGCCCCACTTTTGTTTTGCTGATTGCGTAGCGAGGGGAGTCACAGGGGGTTTGAGGAATGTAGGCAACCCCACTCTATGGGGTCCAGGGCAATGCCTCGAAATATTTTGGTTTTGGACCCTATATTAGGTTGGGTGCACCTACCTATGGTTTTGGACGCGATGGTTTTTGGTCCATGGTATTGGATGCTTCGCCATGTATAAATATGTATTGTAACATTGAAAGGAACATAATGAAAAATCAAGCTGGTAGTCCTAGTTTTGGGATCCAAGGAAAATCTTTGTGTATATCTATTTTATGTGTTATGCTCTCGCATTGTTTATTTTCTGTATTTTAGAATTCATATGCAGATAATTTCTGTACGGGGTTAAAACCTACATTTGGTATCAGAGCTGTTTTGGCTTCAAGGGGATGCCTTTGCTGTTGAGGGGTTTCGCTCAGGCCTGTGGTAGACCCTGTTCAGTGGGAGATCTGCGGGATTGACTCTAGTGGTAAAAGGGCGAAACAAATATTAGAGCTTGTGCACAGTGATGTGTTTGGACCTGTGAAGGTTCCATCACTAGGTAAGTCTGTGTACTATGTATCCTTTATAGATGACTTCTCAAAGAATACATGGATAGATTTCCTTAAGAAGAAATCTGAAGTCTTTGACAGGTTTAAAGAATTTAAGGCGCTAGTGGAAAACTAGACTGAGAAGAAGATAATGGTGCTCAAGACAGATAATGGTGGAGAGTTTTGCAGTAAGGAATTTGAAGAATTCTGTAAGAAGTGTGGTATATCATGGTAGAAGACTACTCCATACAAACTTGAGCAAAATGGAGTTGCAGAAACAATGAACAAGACGTTGATGGAAAGGGCAAGAAGCATGCTTAGTGGTGCCAGGTTAGGACTGTAATTCTGGGCAAAGGCGGTGTAGATGCATGTTACCTGGTCAACATATCACCTTCATCAATGTTGGAGGATAAGACTCCACAAGAGGTATGGACTGGTAAGAAACCCTCTCTTTCACATCTGAGGGTATTTGGATGTGATGCATATGTACATGTTCCAAAGGAGGAACGAACCAAGTTGGATAGTAAATCTGAAAAGTGCATCTTTATTGGGTATAAGGATGGTTTAAAGGGTTATAAGCTTTGGAACCCAGTAACAAGGAAGGTTGTGTACAGTCGAGATGTGGTGTTCAGAGAGGTGAAAGATGTTATTAAACATGAAGTCCAACCAAAGGAACCTGAGAAGATAGAGTTTGAACTAAAGGAGGAAGAATCAGACTCTACAACAGAGGAGGAATTATAAGATGAAGAGCCACAAACTCCGGGTGTGAGAAGATTATTTCGAGAAAGAAGGTAGCTAGACAGGTATAGTCCATCTACTTTCTATTCAAATTTTTCTTTATCTATTTGTAGCCTACGTGGGGCCTGACCGAGGTTCAACAGTGAGTTTAGCCAAGCAAATCTCGATACTACTGGCCCTTTCGGCAACAGTCTGTGGAGCGCGGATTGAGGTCACACCTGAAGTAGTATGGGAGGGTGCTGGAACCAAGTTTCCACACCCTAGGGATGTCTTGATGAGGGTTCTGGAGGTTTGCGATCCTAACTTGCGCTGCGTTGCTCCATGCAGCTTTCTATTCTTCGCAACTCGTGGACACCTTTGTATTATTCTGATCCAATCCTTACTATGTTGTTATATTAGTGCTTAACTTAGTTTGTGTGGGCCCAATATTCTTATTACTTATTCAACTTCCAGATTAGCGTGAGTACTTGAAAACAATATAAATGCATAAAGATAACCAAACACAGAAATATAGATGTATAAACAGATGCATAATATTCTGAATCAATATTCTCTTTATCAATACTCAAGTTCAGTTACAGACCCGACTCCGCCCTGCGCACTCAGCTATAGGGGAGCTTGGGTGTCCGCAACACACTGTTCCACTGCTTGTTGTACTTGTTGCACGCATATCTCTAAACTTTCGTGAGTAGGGTCACATTCCTATCCAACTGTATACAATTCCTACATCTTTACCAGCTTCCCTTCAATGGTAGCTATGATTATGAATGCTTCATCGATCCATGGATGGATGCGTGCTTTAAGCAGGGCTTCCTTTTGGTGTGCGATGTCTAATCGGTCCTGTTGTAGCATTTTTTGGTTTTGATAAGGTTGAAGAAAATAGTCAAAAAATAACAAATATTTTGAAAAAAAATGTTAAGTTAGGATGTGGACATAACAATAATGAATAAAATATTTTTGAAAATATCCTAATAATGATGTCCATATCAAAGAAAATTTTAGGTTAGATGCCCTAAAAAAATCAAGGGAAAAAGAAAATGTTAGGTTAGAAAAAAAAGAAAACAAACAAACTCTAAAAGTGAGCAAGTCTAAATGCCACTACTATTTTTCTACAAAATAATGGTTGTGTGCAATTTGTCATAAATGCCACAACCCATGACAGTCAAACTGTTTAATCTTGACTGCTTCATGCTTTAAATTTGATGCTATAGTTAGAGAATAAAGATCTGGCCAAACTATTTAATCTTGGCAGATCAGGAGTTAGGTAGAGAATAATAATGTTCTCATCAATTTAATCTAAGCCCTTGGATGTTATAAGGTTAGAATAAGATAGTTTGCTTTTGTAAAATAAAAAGAAAGGAAAAAGGGTTTGCTAGCTTAAATTCACCCATTAAATGAAGAAAAAATGATAGGATAAGCAAAGGGTAAGTAGAAGAAAGGTTGTAGAAGTTTGATGATTGATTGGACAAATGTACATTTATCATGTTTTACCATATGTTTTTATGTCTAGGAGGCAATTACACAAAGAAAATGAAGGCCTACAAGATCAATTAATTAACTTTCCTTATCCTCATTCATCCCTATATTTACTAATTTCCCGTTCCCAACTTCAGATAGTTCATATTCATTCATTTTCCATAAAAATCCCCTTTTCCTAAGGTTAAAACCATTTTTTCCTAGGAAAAGTGAAAACCCAATGGTAAATCCCCTTTTACCCAAAAAACCCACAAAAAGTTGTTTAGCCTATATATATATATATATATATATATATATATATATAATATATATATATATATATATATATATATATATATATATATATATATATAGATATATATATATATATGTGAAAGCAAATAATTCATAAAAGGCATTATACTTAGTCCATTTCCCATTTCCGCTTATATTTCATATGGACTCTAACTTATAGTATTAAACCCCTAAAAAGTTCCCTTTCCTGTATATATTAACTCCCTTTTATTAAAATACCCCAAAACCATAAGTTTTATAATAAAACTGTGTTTCATAACATATCGCACAATAGCGGATCGCAAGCCTTTCAACGTATATGCACCCTTCGCCATTGTGATATGCGATGCACGATAGACCCGGATCCGACACATTGATATTTCATAATTCATCGCCATTTTGCATCCACCCTCATCGAAAGTTCCGGCCGAAACATAACCCTCTGCCATTGCAATCTCCGATATGCAATAGGAACATGGACCCGATTACATTATTATCCATAATTTATTTTCATATTGCATCCGGCCCTTATCACATCCCTTCGCGATGGGCCTTCCTCCGCTAAACCCCGATTATGATATGCGATGAACCCAGACCCGATATCATTTATCTGCCCGAATCCATAACTTTTCAAATCCGTCATACCATGTTTTGTGAAGAATTTATTTGTTAAAAGGTTTTTATGATTTCAACAAAGAAATAGCCTAAACCTCCATTTAACCGCTAATCTCAATTTTAACCCATAATAAAGCCATTGCTACCATAATTAATCGTTGGGACCATCCACGTTGCTCTTTTGCTCCACCACTGTTTGATCACGTCCATTCAAATCCAACGACCCTCAGTGATTTTGGGTTGGCTTCTATCCGAGTATTACCCATCCAAAAAGTGGTATTCCACCAACCTCCCCTTGCCACATGTCAAGCTCAGATTGTATCGGGTGACCCCTTCCAAAACCGCCTATGTCTCAAAAGTGGTGTGATGAAAACCAAAACCACCTCCCGCATAACGACAAAATGAACACTGTTCACTTTATGCCATATTTCAAAAAGAAAGTTGTTTTTCATTTAAATGAAAAAATCACCATTTTCCCTTGTTTCACTTGTTTTCACAATAAACCCTCCATAAGCCTCTGCAACCAATAAAGCCATTGACTTACCTCTCGATATGCTCTCGACTCCTTCCAATATCCTTTTAAGCTCAATAAAGCCATTGGTGTCCTCCTCTGTCACCTATTTTTTCTTAATAATTTTTTTGTTTTGCAGGTAAAAACTTATGTTCCAAGCTTATAAAGAAAAAATCATGCATATAGTTTGAAGACAAATACGAAGATCTTATTGTTGAAAAATATAGTAAAAAACCTGAAATGCACTGTAAAGGTAAAAAGGAACATAGTAAAGGTTACTCAGCAGGGTCAAAGGATATTCATAGAGTTTAAAGAGTATCAGATGAAATATCAAATGAAGGAATTAACCAGCGTAAAGGATAAAAACAATCAAGCAGCTTAAAGGGGAAAATATCAAACAACAAAGACAACACAACCTGAATAAAAGAGATAGCAAGAAGCAGTTCAATAGCTGCCCCTATCTTCTTGCATGAAGATCTTTCCTTTCCTAGAATAAATCTTAATTAGTTTTAGGATATTTCCTTAGTTTCATTATTGTAAAAATAACTCTCTTCTCGAGTTATTATGGGTTCGAAGTTCAAGATTCATTGTTCATTTCTTGTTAAGTTGTGACTGCTCATTCTACTTTGAACCTGGTTTCACCTTTGAAGGAAGCTTTTCTAGACACTTGAAGTACTCAGTCCTTCTGGAACCTTAATATAAATAAGAGGATTCTGAATTTGGTTTTACATAGTTTGTGTTATCCTGTAAGTTTTTCCAGTTATCAATCATTATGTTTTTTTTCATATGCTTATGACTTATAGAGATATCTAGGTAGGAATAATTGTGTCTCAATGTATTCCTATAAGCTTCTGAAGTGATCATCTATTAAGAGAATGGATTAATGCACTGTCTATTTAGCTAATCCCATCTAATCAATAAATCATCAAAATCTTTTGTAAGCTTAAGTATATTTCCTTGAATCTCTGGAACGTAGTTTAGAAGGTTTTCATACTTATGATTGTTCTACTTTACAGTATGGAAACTGTGCTAATCATATTATTTTCTGCCTTCTTCTCACTGCTATTTGATCTATATCACTGTGTAAAGCTTTATAACAACCCTTTGCTAAGATATTAATATTATCCAAAGGATTAAGTATTTCAATTCTACATCTATCTTCATTCATTGGTCTTCCAAAACTAAAACAAAAAACCCCAAAACAATTATTTTAGATGCTCTGGCATTGGTAGTTGACCTACTACTATCTTAGAGGTACAACAGGTCCTTCAGTGCCCTTGCCTGCTATAGTCTGGCGAGTCATGGAGTAAGGGCAACCATCTGCACAGTGCCCCAAACACTGCTGTACTCCTGCTGCAACTCACGCGCCTCTGTCTCTAGGCATTGTAGGTTCGGGTCTTCCTACAGGTGCGTAAGTATGGTTAGTGCTTGTTCCAACATCACGGTGCACCCCTGTGTTTCCTGGCCAATACTGATCCTGCACATAGCTCCCATACAAACTCTTTTATAGTCCCACACTCTCTTTCAAATGCTTGGGGCACTGAGACTGTGCTTCCTACGGATAGTCAGGTGGTCGCACCACTGGTGCGAGGCTTCAATTTTCCTGCTAGCTTGGGCCACAAGCACCCCTCAATTACCCTTGCGTATATCAGTGTGTCTCATTCTTCTTTCTATGGTGTGCTCCCCTATTTACTTTGTCTAGTAAGGTGCGGTCACAACCATGGTAGCAGGGTCACAACTTCTTCTAATGTAGTAGTATGGCTAGCTAGGCCTTGTCCCATCGTGCTTAGTTTTTTGGCGTAGCATGCTTGCGCGACTTCGAATTCTAGATTGCTAATTTCTTCATCTAATGTCATGTTTTTCCTTCTTAGTCATACCCAATCTTCGTCGAGTTCATGAAGTTTCAAGTTCCCTTGCTGAATGGCTTCCGGTAATTGCATAATTCCTTTACTCAGGTCCTCGTGTACTATCCCAACTGTGGGATCTTCTGTCTGGGGATTCTTCTATGCTCTTATGGTTTCATCTTTTCTCATCAGTGTTGGGGTCAAGTCCGCGCTCCGGTTTTTGCTTATGACCTTATAGGCATGTCGAATCGCTGGTACGTGCAGGTCTCAGTCAGTTTGTCTCACCTGGTAAACTTTGTTCATGGTTCTGCATAGATTTTTGAATGCTCCATCGTGGAATATTTGTGGTGTGCATCACCGCGTCTAGTTCTGATTTTCAAGCCTTAGTCTAGGATGTGCTTGCACAGAACACGTCTGCACCCATCGACATAGGTGGGTGCGCAAATTGCTTCATCATGGCTGCCCGGCTCTCGTTCAATGCTGGGGACTTCCAAACTGCAAGTGCATCAGCCTTCTACATTCGCGCCAGTTTACAATGGTCTCTTGGTGTCTACTCCACCATTGTGTGGGGTTTGCGCACAACACCCATTCTAGCACACCGTACCGTTGCTGTTTTGGTACTGTACCTTCAAATTGGTCCAGGAATTCATCCACTGCTATTACTCCATCATATGTTGGCAGTTCCCTTGCCTCTGTTGTCACGCAACGCAGTGATCTAATCATCATGTTGCAATTCAGCGTTGTCACTTCGTGCAATCGGTTCTGCTAGCATTCTACTTCTTCATCTGAATCCGAAGTACAAGAGCTGTTATGCTCCCATGAGATTCTCCCATCTGTAGTTAGGTTCATTCGATCCTGGTCTCGCGCCATTATCTAGTAAATACAATCCAGCTCATCGTCGCACACTGTTTCAGTGTAGCATGCTCCTTCGGCTGGATCCAGCGGAACTACTATGCGTAGGGACTTTTTCTTGAATATCATCTTTTGCTTCTTCAGGTTAATGACTCCATTCATATCAGTGGCCCAGTTTATTCCTAGCAACACGGAATAAGGATTGTTGTCATCGACAATATCTATTACTTCAAAGTCTGTTTGTGTGCTTGCGCCTTCGATATCAACTGTTACCCCTCACAACCTTCCCATGGGCAAAACCTTCTATTGGTTTTCCATTTGTAATTGAATAGGGGACCACTATAATGCAGGCTTGCCCATACGTTCCCATGTTTGCTTTGCTAATACATTTGCATCTGAACCTAGGTCTAAGATTAATTGATCCATTTCATACTCGCCAATCTGCGCTGTCAATCTCATTTCCCTCTAGGTGTGCAATGCATGCTTTCCTAGTTTCCAGACTACGCGTAGTTCCCCTGACCCTATGCACCTAGTGATCAACTCTTGTAGTCCCTTAACTACCTTACTGTCACGCATTAGTTTCATGCATGTCTCCAAAAAGGTAGTAAGCATAGAAGGATTCATTCTTGGCTCTGGTTGATCCTTACTACTTGAAGTGGAGGCTTCTGCGAAGCTCTTCTTAGCTTCCATGAACGTCTCCTTTGCACCTTCTAAGTCAAACTCATGTTCCTTTGTAGGAGCCTTGTGAACCCATGTATCTTCCTCAGGTTGCTTCACCTTATCCTCCCCTCTAGTTGCATTGCTTCTGATCACCATGTTCACATTTGGGTCTTCTTTGCACGGTTCAGACCTCATCATTTGAGTATTTTGAGTCGGAGGATCCTGGAGTATTCCTTTCTCACGCATCTGTGTGATCAACGTAGGACAATCTACCATTTCATGATCAAACTGAGCACAGTATGAACAGGATACTCTCGTCAGGTTGGTACAATAGCGGGCGTAGTGCTCTGGTCCTCCGCAATCGTAACAAATTTACTATCTACAGCCCCTTCGTGGCCCCATTCCTCCTCGTCCTCGATCTCGCCCTTGAAATCCAGTGCACGCCATCCCCACAGCTAGGTTGAGGGCTCACATTTTTGTCTGCATCCTATATGCTGGGGTTCAATCCATCATTAGCTCGTAGCTACGACAAGTATGCTCATTGTGGCCTTTCGACCTGCAAAAATTACAAAACAACTGCTGGGGAGTCTGTGTACACTTCTGCAACAAATGACAATTATCTATTGTGTGCTTTCCTCCTATCTAACAGATCGCACACCATAATGTAGGTCTCACACTCAGCCCTGCCTGTGCCTCTGGTCTCAACGGCATTGGCCCTCCTCCTACCAAGTAGTTTGCCAATATTGGACACTGGTCCTTGTCATGGCCCTGGCCTTTGCATTTTATGCACCACACTTCCTCATGTGCCTCTGGCTATGGTGCCCTATTTTGCTTCAAGCTCTACATTTCCAAGCAGAGATTCTATAGTTGTGCATGGGTATGTTGAACTCCCAGCCTCGGATCCTGTATTGGTGTCTCATGCAACCTCATCACCATTTCCAACGCTTCAACCTAGGTAGAGAGTTTCTGTTGCGACAACATTGTCCTCAGGTGCGGTGTTAGAGATGCCATAAACCATGCGTGATGTTGTGCATCCGTGAGCATCATATTAGCCTCATGGATCGTACTCTTCATTTTCTGATCTAGATCCTAGGGGGTCTCACTAGGAAGCATTGCGATCTCTTTAAACTCGATGTTTGACTATATCTCTGATTTCAGCTGGCTAAATTCTTTGTTCAACGCATTCTATATCTCTGCTATTTCTGCATTTGGGTGATCATTAGAGTACTTGATATACCATGTCAATGCGTGATCTAGCAATGCGCTCACCAATGTAGCCTTCTTAATGTTGTCTTTTGTGACCCCTTGCACTTACCACACCACTCTTACCACAAACCAGAGCTAGTCCAGATCCTCATTCTCTACTCCTCTGAATAGGGGTAGCTTGATCACGCTTGCCATGCTTAACTACGGGTTTCGTAGAGGTGGAGTTGGTGGAGATGGAGGTGAAGGAGATGAAGCGGGGGGTGGCATGGGTGGGGCCGGTAACTGCAGAATGCGCTGCCTTATAAAACTGACTGCACTTGATCTCGATTTAAATAGGAATGCAATAAATTACAAATATAACCATAAACACAGAGATGCAATGGAAATAATACTTCATTTCATTAATGTAAAATATTGAAATATGCTTACAAATAACAATGGAAATAAACCAGCTAGGGCGATGGTAGCTTATCTCTAAGAAGAGATGTGGCAGCTACATGCCTCTGAATTGTGTTACAATGAGGCTCGAAGGCCTATTTATTGTTTAGAAACATGGGAAAACCCTAAACATCCAAAAACCTAACCCTAGAAGATGAAACACCAAACTGTGGGCCTTGTCTGGTTAAATTGGTACATCAACTTCCCGAGGTCGTAATTTTGGCATACGATCTCCATTTAACGTGTACAATATTTCGTTAGAAACATATATCCGAGAACTAAAACTTTGGGAAGAGAAACATGGGTCCAATTGCTCCCAGGTTTCCCAAAAAACGTCGTTTAGGGCCTCAAAATGGCTCTGGAAGTTCACTACCCAAAAAATTGCTAAAAATAGTAAATTGCGCTACAATTAAGGAAACTGAAAAGCTGAAAGAAACAAAGGTGGGGGTCCAAGTGGACTTGGTCAGTGGCCATCAATATCCACCTAGATCATTCCTCCCCCCTTAAGAAGCAATGGTCCCCATTGCATTGAGTTCCTCCATGAGATGAGGAAACTTTTGCCGAACTTGGTCCCTGGTGAGCCACTTGCCCTGGTGAAGGAGTTGGCCTAATTTAACAACTCGATAGAGTTGGATACTCTGCTAGCAAGTTTGCTTGATCTATGTGTCCATGATCCAATCAGTTGCAGCTTGTTCCATGCAATCTAGATTTAACTCTATGGGTTTGAGCTATTCTGCAATGTCGGATGTATCTAGTAATGGTGGAAAGTATGGTCGAAGGCGGTCCACATTGAACACTGGCTACAGGCTAAGGAATGGGGGAATTCTGAGCTCAAATGCATTGTCTCCCACAGCCATGGTAATGGTGTAAGGACCATATCAGAGTGGTTTGAGTTTTCGATAGGCTCTAGTAAGGCGTTCCTTTTGCAAATGCAACCAGAATTTATCGCCCACCTGAAACTTGTGTGGCACCCAATGTTGATTATGTCACTGCTTGTACTTGGCATTTGATTTCTCCAGAATTTCATGGACCTGCTAGTGAATATGTTGGATGTGAGCCGTGGATATCTCGGTTGTATCTATGTTGAACATAGGGGAGGCTCTCGTCCCATGTGCATGGATGCTTTGAGTTGTACATCCACAGAATGTGTACAATCATCCTGTTGACAACCTTTGTTTCGCCATCAATTTGAGGATGGAAGGATGTGGACTTAGTGAGTTTGGTGTCCAGGATCGACTAGAGACTAGACCAAAATGTACTGAGGGACCTGCTATCCTGATATGAGATGATAGACTGTGGGATCCTAAAGTGTACCCACACTTGTTCTAAGAAGAGTTTAGTAGTGGCTTTTGCTGTGATATTCTTCTTGAAGGCTGCCATAATGGCCATCTTCGAGAACTTGTCGATGACCACAAAAACATAGTCATTTCCATGCTTAGTGGAAGGAAGGCCTGACATGTAATCCATGGAGATGGATTCCCAAGGTCGACTAGGGGTAGGCAGCAGGGTATAGAGGCCTTGGTTCTTGACGGTCAGTTTGGCAATGGCACAGGGAGTGCATGATTTGATGCACTTCTCGACATCCAGTCAAAGATTTGGCCAATAGAAATACTTTTGCAGTACTACCACCATTTTCTCGACCCCGAAATGCCCAGTAGCTTGATTGTAGTGTGCTTCCCAAATCATCTTGGCACACTTGCTTGAATGAACACAAAGGTGACCCAGGTGGCATAATAGGGCATCCTAGAGGTGAAAATCTAGAACATGCCGACCCTCCAAGAGTGTCTGGTATGTGTGGCCAAATTCTGGGTAACTGGTGAGCTCCAGTATTGTAGCAATAATGCTACAACTCCTGGGGCTTCTTGTCTCTCATTTTATCAACCCGGTAGTTCGTACAAACTTGGAAGCGACAGTGCTGTATGCACAAGTACTAGCTCTTGTCGCAGCTGTCACTTGGTCAGCTGGCACAAGTCCACTAGGGCTCAAGCCAACTTCTATGGGCTCACAGAAGAAGCTTTATCAATGATGGACGAAGGCTAGCTCAAAGAAGACTAATCTATTTGACAAAAATGAACTGAAAGCAAATCAAAGCATGTAAACCTAGGAAACCCTAATTTAACTAGTCTAGCCTCTATAATGCAAATGACGTGAAGGAAACTTCTACCAATGCTGCTGTTACCTCTGATAAGTGAAAATGCATGGATCTAAACTGCTTGCATCATTAAAGACATGTTTTTGTATTTTTCCTTTAAGTGGATGGGATGATTGTGATTGTGTGCTAATTAGGGTTTAATTGTGCAGCTGGGATGGAGAAAGAAGGAAAGCGTGGGACAGGTTGGGGAGGCTAGGTGAGGTCCCTATGGACCCTTAGCATCCATCCACAGAGGTTTTCCACATTCAGAAGCTCAGCAACCGAGTGAATGGCCTCCTACAGGATGTCTGCAGGGGATCCTACAGGATACTCAGAGGTTTCTACAGGATGTCTATAAACTGCTACAGGATGACCTACCGTGAAGGTTTGAAGTGATGGAGGAGTGATGGAATGGTAGGAAGAGATATGTGAGTAGGGATAAGGCTGGTGATGGCTCAGAAGTGGAGGAATGAGATGGGAAATGGGTGTAGGGAGTATGTTGAAGGTAAAGGGTTATGTCAATGAAAGGTTAGGAGATGAAGTTACGTGAGGAGTGGAAGACTTTGGGAGAGGACAGAACGAAGTGTAGGTCGAGGAGATATGTTTGCATGCGTGATCAAGATGGAAGAGATGGTAATGGAACGAGAGAGAGAGGAGTGTAAATGAAACAAATGATTATGACTGTCACCAAACCGAAAATGCATCAACCGAAATTACTTATGCCATGAATTCAATGAACAGCAATCCAAAACACGAAGAGAAATATGTATGAGGCTGTGATGAAAGTATGTGTGTAAGTGTGAATGACAAGGAAGCATCTAATCAAAACCGTGACTGTATTGCAGCAATCATCAAGTAAAGTAATGCGTGTTTTTGGTGGCTAGCTATGGACTGCACCCCAATCTTCAAGAGAGATGGCAGTGAGCCTTAACAACCGTTTTGTTGGAGCTCCAATTGATGGTATCTATCCTCTGCTACACTAAG
>APFE030194218.1:81190-114907 GCA_000404065.3 Pinus taeda | reverse complement strand
AAAATTCAGAATAGAAATTCGTCGTCAACCACACATTACTTTTGAGATATAAACTAAACTAGTCTTGTTTCCGTTCCATTTATCGTCATTCCAAATTAATATATGGAGCATAAGGAATGCTACATCTAATGGATAATTCTTTCAAAATGAAATATTATAATGTCTCAAAGACTGTACCATTATTTTGAAATCTAGACTCTAAGGAGGTGCTCCTGGTTCAATTTTGTTAGGTCCCTACAGTACTAGTGATTACCCCATTACTATTGTAGTTGTATCCCTTATTAATATTGTTGTGCCCCTATTGTCCCCATATTTCTATTACTGTGCCCCATAGAATCTCTCTATTGCTATTTTTGTGCCTTTATATTATTATTGTTAGGTCGGCTGGGTTATATTGTGACTCCATAGACTCCTATATATAGAAAGGAGGTTTTGTCATCTGAATCATCGAAGAATTGTTCATTTGTGTAATGTAAAGGAGGTTGCCCCCTCGAAGAGGCTGAATTCTAAGGCGTTGATCTCTCTTTTCTATCTTTTTGTGAGCTGGTTTCTGATCTGAAAATGGACTGTACTTGTTTAAGGGTGCAAGGTATCCATTTTCAATAATTGCAAATGTGAGCTATACACTCCAAGTGACCTCTAAAAAGGTGAAAACTTCCTATTTCTTATACAGAGATAGACTGTAGGGCATTCACCGGACATGTCACCTCTAAAGAGAGGATGAGTTCCAGAGGCTACCTGGCCCTCTACAAGCTCTGCCTAAAGAAATAGCAAAGTAAACACTTAGAAGTCTTTGACATACACATACTTGAAGTTTGATGTCTTGCGGAATAAGACAAATAACTTTTTGTAGCTGAATAGGTGATTATGTGTGCATGCAATTTATGTATATTTGTTGTTTAACACTTATATCAGTTTTGTTTAGCATATCATCTTCAACAAATAAATACATCAAAATGATAAAGCAGTTCACCCCTTCTGGGCTACATCTGCTGGACCAAGCCTCTCCAACTAGGCTTGTCCTCTTGTATTAAAAATGCTACGAAGGCTAATACAAGAATATGAGTGTCTCAAAGGACAGATCTGACTGTAAATACAGAATCAGAAGATAGGAATTAGCTAAACATGCTCTTTCCCAAGCACTAAACAGTGAAATTGTACCTGAAACAGTACTTTCCCCAATTGGCCCTGGTGGCCCTTTAAACTTGCATGGAGAATTTCGAGGTGAAGATGACCTCAATTGGTTCAAACCATTGGTTAGCCATTGCGTTTGCCCAGCCGTAGTCGCAGGTTCAAACCACAAATCATCCAACTTTTAAACGTATGCCCAAACCTTGCTTGCTGACGTCATCATGATGTCACCCTGGGCCTACCACGTGGCATTCCACCATTGGTTGCCCAAAAGGAATATTCTCAAGAATATTTTAAAGAATATTCTATGGATATTCTAAAGAATATTCTACGAAATATTCGTTTTTAAAAAAAAATTTGAAAAATAAAAAATTAAGGGTTAATGGGCGATTTTGTTTTTGGCATAACTTTCTCATACAGCGATCGTTTTTCGAATCGTTTGCGGCGCCGGAATCAGGAGGACGATCTCTATTCGTTCATTTAGGTTTGAGCTAGTTCTGATAACTTTCATTTTTGACCATTTTACGACACTTGGTCCTAAGCTCCTGATCAGTTTCATAACATAGAAACCCTCCATCGCCACCAAGTTTCCAAGTTGGTCATCATATACTTCAGCAAATCAAGTTGGTGGAAAATTTACTCACTCCTTCCCTCCATTATTCACCTACATAGGGTTTAAGTTGTTTGTTGTTATTCCTAATATCAAACCCTAGTAAAACATTCCCACCATCTCAAATCACATTTCCTAGCTTTCATTACCATTCCCCCTCACTTAAAAACTATCCTCTATCACCTCCCTCATCCACGCATCCCCATCTCCTCCTCATCATCTCTCCTCACATCATTCCACATTTCCCATACCCACAGTCCATTCTGCCATTTCCCTAGGGTTTTGACAGCAACAAATCATGACAGAAGAAGAACATAGAAGTATGAGTGGGGAATATAAACAACAGAGGAGGAAATATAAAAAAGGAGGGAGAATCATTATATTTGAACCAACCAACACTAGAGATCTCATGGCATCTCCCATCACTGTCGCAAGCTTTAAACATATGGGTTGTTTTGAGTTTTGTGAGAAGGTGGAAAGGACACAGCATCATTCTGAATTGACCAGGCAGTTTATTATCAACCTCCATGACAATCAAGAAACCTTTGTAGGTGTCACCTTTACCATATCTCCTGTTATCATATCAGCTGCTACTAGGATCCCAGATGTTGGGGAAAAGTGGTTTAAACAGGAAGATTTGGATTATTGCTACTATGAGCCATATCATAAACCCAGCCATAAGAATCAAAGAAGGAGGATTTTTCTTTTCTCTTACCTCCTAGACAAATATGTTCCTATAATGAAAATCATGATGAAGTACTTCACATGTGAGGGTAGGTTTTCTAGGCTCTATTCCTATCATATTCGGTTACTCATGCATTTTACAAGAGTTGGAATGCTCAATTTTCCCTACTATCTTTACTGGGATATCAACAATATGTCATACATTGCCCGAAGGAAAGATCATGATCATCAAATGCAAAGAATATTTCACCATTCACTCATCAAAATGATAGTCCTATACTACCTTGATAAGCTTAACATTGCATGGGACACTTTCATATCCAATGAGGTTTTCACAGTCCCACCTATTCAGCATGGCCAAGATGAACCTTCATCCTCTCATCCACCCACCTCCATTCTCCACCTCAATCTATACATCATTCATCTTCATCTGATGAGTCAGCCACACCATCACCTCCATCATCATCATTTCATCATCCTATTCATTCACCTGGCAGAGATAAAGGAACTGAGCAAGAGCATATTGAGCATGGTGAGAGCAACAAGCCCAAAAGGGTTGTTTTAGGTACCTTGGCACATATGTATCAGAGAGGGCATAGGCAAGTGTTTGCCCCACTGATTGTGGGAGGGGCCTTGCCTTCTTCATCGACAAAATAGGTACAGAAGGGTAAGGAAAAAGTTGTAGAGGCAAAGGTCCAGCAGCATGAGGAAGACCTCCATGAGATAGAGCATGATTTTCAGTTAGTTGAATTAGATGAACATGGAGATAGTCAAAGCACAGCTATTGTCATCAAGGAGAAGAATACACTAATAGGAGAGCTCGAGGTCAACTTGCAAAGGGCCAAAGGGATCATTTCCTAGTATGAGCAAGAAAATAGGTAGTTTGAGGTCAAAAATGAGCTCATGGAGATTCAGATCATAAAGGCAAAGGCCTTACTTGATGAGGCATATGAGCAGTATGGTGAGCCACTTGATGAACAGGTGCCAAGAATAAGGCCAAGGACTAGAGGCCTAAAAAGAGCCTTGGAGTAGGAAATGAAAAGGGAGGAAGAAATGGCCAATCATCTCACCTTGAATGAGCAATTTGCCAAGATGGTAAATGAAAACCGAGAATATTGGATTGAGAAAGTAAATGATCATCTGGGGAACCTCCTAGGCAAGGCTAAGAAGGACAATGATATTCAAAGAAGGATGGCAAAGCACTATGCTATGAGAGACAAAATTGCAAGAGCCAAGCTCAAAAGAGCTCATGCAAAAATTGAGGCTTTGACCAAGCAAGAGGAGAAAAGGAGGTTGGATATCCTTACCAAGGCATCACTCCATGCCTCAAACACTATGCTATGAGAGACAAAATTGCAAGAGCCAAGCTCAAAAGAGCTCATGCAAAAATTGAGGCTTTGACCAAGCAAGAGGAGAAAAGGAGGTTGGATATCCTTACCGAGGCATCACTCCATGCCTCAAACATATATCTAGCTATCATCCCACCAATTTTGGCCATTTTTGAACAATTTTGGTAAGATATGTTCTATTGTGTTTTTTGAAGAAATTTTTGCACAGTCAGCATGGTCAAACACGCAACACCTAGGACAGTGCGCTTTTGTTTGGGACATACAATGAGAAAATGGTTAGGACTTTTGGATTTAGAATGATGAGGACATGCACCTTGCACTTTTGCTAAGAATTTGGAGCAAAACTGGTCAGCCAAAAGGGTCAAAAACTACCAAAAAATCACCTTTCTGCCTCTTTTCTGGCCTGGTCGCTGCGCTTTTGAGAAGTCTTAGGAGATTGCAATTTTGGAGGGGTAAATGAAGTCCATTTTGAAAAAAACAGGAATTTTTGGAAACTAGACAAGATAAGCTTTCCAATGAGCTATCATGGACTAGATTTAGACATCGGGAAGGCAGTCAAAAGTCAACTTGAAGAGGACATTGCATGTTCGACTAGGGTCACTGCGCGTTTAATAGGTTCGCTGCGCATTTGACAGTTTTCCACAATTTTCACTGTTTCATCCCAGGTTGACTTTTATCTATGGGAAATTCAATTTTTACCTATGTAATTGATCTAGATGATGTAATTATCATGTTTTTACTTTTACCTAGGGTAGATGCATCGGTTAGATGGCCTATGTGGTATATAATGTATCAATTTGCTAGAGTGAGGGATGAGTCACTTTGACCACCCTACACTCCAGCTACCAGTTCAGCCTTTCTTGCAACTACTCCTCCGCTCATGGATTCGACCCCTGAGCCTAGGATGAGTTTCTTTTTGGTATATATTATGTATTTTCTTAGTCATTTTACAGGTTGGATTCAGTAGGGATGTTATACTAGTGATCAGAGACTATTGTATCAGATTTTGGCAATTTTCAATAGATGAGTTGCAGCTATTTTTCTGGGATACATGTGGTATGAATTTTTAGCATTGTTTCTTCTTTGTGATCATTTGTATGAATGTTTTATCAGTTCATAAATCATTTCATGTCTGTTTTATGGTAATTTTCAAGTTGATAGGCAGAATACATGCTTGCTCATGCTCTGTTTTGGGTAATTTATCATACTTTGTCCATTTTCCCTCAGTTCAGGAAGAATGCATCTCTTACACTCTTCCTAACTCCTCATCAGTCTTAAACCATCTCATCAAATCACCTTTTAAGTGTTAAGCTTCATACCTATCTTTCCCCTTTGAATGTCTGCAATCATATCTCATTTGCCCTTACCTAGTCCCTCTGACCTAAATCACCCATCCTTGTGACTACCCAACCAAAATCAAATCAAACAACTCTCTGCACTTTACATCTAGCCTAAAACCCTAAACTATCCAGCCCTCCTGGCTGTGACCCTTTGGAGAGAGCCCTCTCTGGCTTGGTAGGGCTAGCTACCAAGCTAAAAGATTGGTTTGTGGTTACCTCAACCAAACTCTTCCTCAACCTTGGAGATCCAAAGGAGTGATAACACATACTAAAACTGAAATACAATATCAATACTTATCCTTCATCGATCCTTACTTCTACCTTGATTCTTTTTGTAACACATTAGATTGGTTGCCACACCCAACAAACAGTGAGTGCCTTCTCCTCAACCATGTGCACATACGCATAGTGTGCATCACACACATATGACCACATACGACATGCAACTCCATGCAACACATGAATCTATACCTGACATACAACACATACACGTACACCCAGTTTATGACACAACTCAATACATATGCCTACAACTTGTGTATAACACAATACATGCACCTACACCTAATGTACAACCCAACACAAATATGTGTCTAGGGTGCAACACAATGAATGCATATGTCACTATACCATGACTGCACAATGCACATACATAATACCGCATGCCCATAATACAGCATGGATAACATGTACACACTACCACACGTACACTAGTACCATATGTACAACATGTACACAATACCACCTATACACTACACAACTTGTACAACATGTTCACAATGTCACATGTACATGACGCCACCTGCACAACGTGTACACAATTCCACATGTACACTACACCACTGTACAACGTGTACACAATACCACATGTACACAGTACCACACGCACGATGTGTACGCAACACCATATGTACATAGCATCACATGCACGACATGTACACAACACGGCATGCTCATAGCACCCTATGTACAACATGTACACGGCACCACATGCTCACAACACCACTTGTACAATCATGCACACAACACGATATGTACAACATGTACGCAACACCAAGGGTACATAGCATTGCATATCCAACACATACATAGCATCATATGTACACAGCACTGCATGTCCAACATGTACATAGCACCATATGAACACATGCCACATATATGTAATGAAGATAATACAATATGTATACAACACCCCATATGCAATATTTGCACAATCCTATTTGTACCGTCCTATACATAACATTGCATAAATAACATGTACACATGCTATGTATACACAACACCACAAATGCACACATCATAGATGCAACACATACAACATATATAATGTATGCTCAACAATAATACCACACATCCAAAACCATATTGTCCTTACCAAAAAACCTTGCTTCTGGTATCTCATCCATGCTTATCCTAGCATGTCGTAGACCACACTGCTTTCACTTTGTTGATGTATCCTTCAACATTATCTGTTATAACATAGACATAGGCATAATACAAGTATACAATATCAAATCATATCCACATGATACTGACCTCGTATATTTGTCATGACTATTCTTCCCAATTGGTTCCTTGTAAGACCATGAACCTCTTCATGTTTTTCTCTTGCATAAGCAATCATTCCTCCACAAGAATGACCCCTAACAACCCTATTAGATAGTAACATAGATACATGGATACATAAATACATATATAAACGTTAGCATAAAACAATCATGATCATGTTAGACAACGACATACATACATACATGTATACATATATATAAACTTCAACATAATCATGATCATAAAATAATTACCAGATAACATAAGGTCTAGGTTAAGAGAACTTCCTTATTTATGCACAAGCATTAAGAGAAATAGTTCCCAACATATCCAAAGCATATGACACCTCAAATCCATTTAATTTACCTTTCCATGTTACCTTTCTCATGACTATACTTCTACCATCAATTTACCACAATGAACCTAGCCAATCCAACCGACTTTCATAGCCTTACCTTCTACTACACTTACTCATGCACCGAGCTTCATCTGAATCTTACATTACCTTTTGGGTACCAAAAATCTCTCCTGATTTCCCTCGACTTTCCTCTTTCCCAACCAATTCCCAAGACTCAAAACATAAAAAAGTAAAGACAAGAAACAAACAAGAAGAAGACCATAAAAACCAATAATAACATGACTCTACAAACAAAGTGGTATGGCCATACACTAGACATAAACAAAGACACAAATCAAGCTCAACAATTCATTAAAGACCAAAAGCACAAGACTAAAAACAAACACCATGACTCAATCCCCATGGTTCCCAGGGAAAGCTCAACCCGAGCCTTCTTCAAGATTTCATGGCAACCTCTCTTGCCATGCAACTCCTTGCATCATGCTCACACATGTCAACCACATGTTCCAAATATCAAGACATTCGTATCTATCAATTTGAAATCAACCTTTACCAAGACTAACTGTCATGTCATAATCCATATTCAACTCATGGTCATTAGGCATAATACTAAAACTATCACCTATTACACTCAAGTACCTATCAAATGTGTTAACACATATGAATTAGTACCATCATCTTAAAACAAGATCATTGGAGCACATACTCATATTATGCAATTCATCAAACATTCAACCAACTCGCAAACATACCATGTTAAATAAATCAATTAGACGACATAATAGGCACCGAACACTCAAATACCAAATAGACGACGTAGTCAACTATGAAACACCAAGTATAATACATAAGCAAACTCATACTTTAGTGTACCTTAGGGGAGGCTATCTTGTTTGCATTATCAATCTAGTTAGCAAGATATAATGTTACAACATGTCAACTCAAGCACTCATAAGATCATGATATCCATAACAATATCTAACTAACATGTTCACATCGTAAACTCATACACACTTGTCATTCACACATATGAAAAGTCAATATAGATTAGTATGACACCATCTCACAAATATGTCGGTTCATACATGAATATCACAACCATAACCATCTGCATAGGTCAAACCAGGTTAACACAATACATATAACATCAATATCTTTAAGGCAATGAACATAACCATCACGCATATGACCAATCCAAATTCTAACATCAATATCTCAATGGAATGACCCTAATCATCAAGTTAATAGCATATAACAACAATAAGATATATATCATGCTCATCAAGAACATAAAACCGAATCGTTAAGCTAACTGTCATATAACAATAAATAAGTTAACCTATATCATACTCATCAACAACACACAACATAATCATCAAGGTATCTAATATAAAATAACAATAGCAGTGCATACAACTACAGGTTACTATCTGTTGCGGAGGTAAATCCCCTCTGCGGACAGAGGTGGATCCCACTAGCCCCACAGGGGTCTAGCAAAAATCAATCACGATGCATGCAAGTTCCTAACTATACAATTTAGAAGTCGATCAGGGAGACCAACTTGGGATCCAACGCTGTTTGCTGTGGGAGAAGTGTCGCTCCTGTCCTCTAGCTCTGGCCGGTCGCTATCCTTGCGCTCCACACATGGACACCTACACAAATGAAGAACAACCCACAAACAAGCATAAAATCCAAAATCGTACAGCTATATATCAGTCAAGCAGGATACAATTCACATATTACCAGTAGAACACATGAATGGAACCATAATAACAATCGCTTATCATTTAATAGAAAAGAGAGAAGAATTACAACCACTTAAGGCTTGACGCTGCAAATCTCCTCTAGCTGGGTCGGTAGTCAGTCTGACATGTCTTGCAAAGTCACTTTCTCTCTCCACAATCCGGCAGCATAACCTCTCTTTCAGCTCTTAGCTCAATACTATCTTTCTCACTAGCTTGTTCACTCTTTGCACTCTTAACTCTAGCCTCCAAAAACTAGCCTGTTCATTATGGGGAGACAGGCCTTTATAGATGGGGGGAGAGGAGATATGCATTGTATGTGGGCACATTCTGAGTTTTTGGTAATGTCCCATAATAGCCATTGAGTTGAGTTGCCTTGGATAGAAAAGCCGACGGTCGACTGCTTTTGTGGGCTTTTTCCTTCAGGGAACTGGGTGAGTCACGGAGGAAAAAGCATTCTAGCATGTGCTAGCCAAAAATCATGCCCAAATTGTGTGGCGCGGGCCGTGCTCTGGGACAGAGCGTCTATGGGCGCGCCCTCTTTGTAGGGATTGAACCATTGGCGCGGGTTAATACACTGTGGACCCGCGCTAATGGGAAAAAGGCATTTTCCAAGGTTAATCTTCAGAGGGTGTCTTTAGGGTTATTGAACTTCATACTCAGGAGACCTCAATGCAAGTGTTTTCAAGTTATGTCACTGGTCACAGGTCCGTAAATGTGTCCTCCAATGTGTGACAGCGGGGGTGTAACAAGGACGGTGACCAACGGTGACAAATTACTGCGTAACAGTTACTTCTCAAAAATAAGACTGACTTTACACTTAGAGCCTTGCTCTATTTTTACAATTCCATGGTCCATGGACCATGGGTGGGTCGACACACTTTACATTAAATTACATTATCTTAGGGTAGACAAACCTAGACTCTCGTGCTCCGCACCCACATTTCGCGGGGTGTTTACATTACAATTGACCAAAATTTGGGCTTCAAGCCCCAAAAATATGTTATGGGGGATTTGCTGCCCAACACTATTACTGATGATGATCCCAGAACTATGAAGGAAGCAGTAGATTCAGAGGATGGAAAAATCTGGAAAGAGGGCATGGTTGATGAAATGGCATCTTTACACAAAAATGAGGCTTGGGATCTGGTGGAGTTGTCTGCTAGAAGGAAACCCATTGGCAACAAATGGGTGTTCAAGAAGAAGACAAATGCAGAAGGAAAGGTGGAGAAATACAAAGCTCGGTTGGTAGCAAAAGGTTATTCCTAGGTGCCAGGAATCGATTTTGGTGATATTTTTTCTCCTTTTGCCAAGGTAGCTTCTATTAGATTACTTTTATATGTTGTTGCTGCTTTTGATTTTGAGGTAGAATAGATGGATGTGAAGACGACATTTCTTCACGAGGATCTGGAAGAGGAAATCTACATGAAGCAACTTGAAGGCTTTGCATTGAAGGGTAACAAAAAACTGGTATGCAAGTTAAAAAAGTCTCTGTATGGGTTAAAACAGTCACCAAGGATGTGGTATCAGAAATTTGATACATTTATACAGGGACTTGGCTTCACCAGAAGCATAGGAGATCACTGTGTGTATTTTAAGTTAATTGGTGACCATGTTATTTATCTGGTCTTGTATGTGAATGATATGTTGCTGGTTGGAAATGACAAAGAAATTATCCAGGATTTGAAGACCCATTTGTCCTCCAAATTCGACATGAAAGATCTTGGTGCTGCAAACTATATTTTGGGCATGGAAATTAAAAGGGATAGGATAAATACGAAGCTCTGGTTAAACTAGAGGAAGTATGTTGAGACAATATTTTGAGGTTTAATATGCAGGATAGTAAACCAGTGAAGGTTCCTATTCATGTAGGTGTAAATTTATCTACTGAACAGTGTCCCAGGACACAAGAAGAGGATGAGGACATGTCCTGTGTTCCATATGCAAGTGCAGTCGGTAGCTTGATGTATGCAATGGTCTATACTAGATCAGACATTGCACATGCAGTGGGGGCATTGAGCAGGTTTATGTCAAAACCAGGGAAGGAGCACTGGATAACAGTGAAATGGGTTTTCAGGTATTTGCATGGCACTAGTGATTATGGTTTGTGCTACCAAGGAAGACTAGGATTGGATAGAGTGTTGGATATTCATGGCTCTATTGATGTAGAGTGGGCTGGAGATCTGGATCAAAGAAGATCTACAAGTGGGTATGTGTTTAACCTATTTGGAGGTGCAGTCAGTTGGATGAGTAAGAAACAATCTGTAGTGGCACTATCAACTATAGAGGCAGAATACATGGCATCCACTGATGCAAGCGAGGAAGAGTTTGGTTGCAGAGATTGTGTTCAAGTATGAGGTTAGTACAGGGAGCTATACGGATAGACTGTGACAGCCAAAGTGCAATTTTCTTGGCAAAGAACCCTGCATATCATTCAAAGACAAAACACATTGATGTTCAGTATCACTTTGTGAGGGATATGATAGAAGACAAAAAGGTGTTGCTAGTAAAGGTGGACACTTTGAAGAATATTGCAGATGCATTGACAAAATATGTGAGCTCTGAGAAGTTCTCTTGGTGTAGAGAAACAATGGGTGTTGCATGGCTGGATAAATGACTAAGTCTCTTGTGGTCCCCTATGGAAAGAAAAAAACAACTAGGAGAATGTTGGGTTGTGTTATATTCTTTTCACGACTAACCCACATAGTTAACTGGGGGGTTAGAAAGGGGGCAGAGCCCCCCGTTTGTTGCGCCGATTGCATAGGGGGGGAGTCACAGGGGGTTTGAGGGGTGCAGGTAACCCCACTCTATGGGTTCCAGGGAAACGCCCCATAAAATTTTAGTTTTGGACCCTATATTAGGTTGGGCGGACCTACCTATGGTTTTGTGCATGTTTTTCGCACATGGATTGGACGCGATGGTTTTTGGTCCATGGTTTTGGACGCAATGGTTTTCGGTCCATGGTATTGGATGCTTCAACATGTATAAATATGTATTGTAACATTGAAAGGAACATAATGAAAAAGCAAGCTAGTAGTCCCTATTTTGGGATCCAAGGGAAAATATCTATGTATAGGTGTTTTATGTGTTATGCTCTCTCATTGTTTATTTTCTGTGTTTTAGAATTCGTATGTAGGTAATTTCTATACGGGGTTAAAACCTAGAAAAAATGACACCCACAAGGACCATCATGGTAGGATAAGAGGATTTCAAATACCTCCTCTTCCCTGACACGTCTCCTTAAAATATTATTTTGCCTCAGTTTGAAAAGGTTTCCCCCAATCTAAGTGAAAGGAGCACTTTTCCTTACAATTCTTCTCTTCTCCCTAGATAACAGATTTGAAGGAAATCTCCCAGAAACAAGGTAGTTGGCTATGTTAGCGAACCAAGGAAAGAGCACTGATATAGAAAATAGGTGCTCATCTAGAAGTTGATCATCAACCATCCCTTCATTACCCGTGGGCAAGGAAAGTCTAGTCAAGAAATCTGCAACTACATTTTCTTTTCCTGGCTTGTTAATGATAGTCAAATCAAACTGTTGTAACAATAAAACCCATCTAATAATATTATAATTCACATTAGGCTTATTCATCAAATATTTAAGAGTTTCATGATTAGTATACACAAAATTTTGGTATTTAGTGATATATTGCCTGAATTTGTTTAAGGAGTGTACAAAAACTAAGAGTTCTTTTTCAGTGTCAGTGTAGTTCAATTCAGCCTTAGACATATCTTTAATAATTAAATAAATGGCATAGGGTAACTTATCATCTATTTACTACAAGTCTTTCCCCACATATTTGTCTGATGCATCAATTTGAATATGGAAAAGCAGAGCCTAATTGGGACCCCTAAGTATGGGTGCAGTGGTAAATTTCTCTTTTAATATTTCAACAACCTCTTGACAACTACTTGACAAATAGAAATATGAGTCCTTGGCCATAAATCCAAACAATGGTGAAGCCACTTTATTAAAATCCTTGATAAACCTTCTATAATAACCAACAAATCTTAGGAAACTCCTAACATCCCTCTTCTTTGGAGGGGTATGGACCCTTTTGATGATGGCAATCTTGTTTGGTCCACCTGTATCCCTTCCTGAGATATGGAATGGCCAAGGACATTCCCTTCATTAATTAATAATTCACATTCCTCTAGACTCAACGAGAGGTTCATTTCAATGCATTTTCTCAAGGCTTTACCTAGATTAGAGAGAGCCTCCAGGAAGTCACATCCATAGGGAGTGAAATTATCCATCTAGATATCCATAGAGTCATGAACAAGCTCAACAAAGATGCTCAAAACTGTCCTTTGAAAAGTGGTAAGGGAATTGCATAGACCGAATGGGAGGGCTCTATAAGAAAAGGTACCCCAAGGACATGTAAAGATAGTCTTGTCATGGTCTTCAAGGGTGATCTAGATTTGATTGTAACCACTTAATCCATCCAAGATAGAGAACTTCTTCCATGCAAGACCATCTAAAACTTGGTTAGTGAAAGGCAAAAGGAAATGGCCTTTCTTTGTGTCCTTGTTCAGTTCTCTATAATCCACATATATCCTCCACTTCCCATTCTTCTTTGGGACTGATATTAGAGGGGACATCCACTCACTATCTAACATGGGGTATATGAACCCTGCATCCAACAACTTTTGTAATTATTCCTTCACTATGTCCTTAATGGCTAGTTTCATTCTCGTATGAGGTTAGCCTACAGGTTTGCTTCCCTCTTTGATGTAGATGTGATGAGTAATAACTGAGGGATGCACCCCCTTCATTTCTTTATATTCCTATTGATGCCTCTAAAATCATAGCACCAACATTGGGGGATAACCACTCGGTCTGAACCTTAGTACAACTCCTTTTCTGTTTGGGATGGTGGCTTCAACTGGGGGTTATGGGACTAGTTTCCCAATAATGTGTGGTTTAATGAATGAATGCTTTAAAATGTATATCAGAGATGGTGGATGGTTTAATATATAACTTTAAAATATAAAAATATATCTACATAACCTGGGTAATCTTATAACAATTCGATTTTTGATAATTCCTAGCAAACAAACAATCATATAGATGATTTACTTATCCATAGAAAGATACATTTACATAATGATTACTTTGTTTAAGAGAATTAGACAAAGTAATTATAAAAAACATATTGCATGACATCATAATATTTATTGTTGATATATATCTCTAATGTAACAATTCTAAATTGTTCAGAAGTGACTCAAAATAGAATTGTTTAAGTGTGTGAATACATCAACAATAGCAAGTTAAATCAAATGCTAATTAAATCAAGAAAAAAAGAAGAGTGATAGAAATATTGCATGCATTTGAGTCTTGATCTGTAAATAACATTTCGGTTCCACCTCTTTATTCCAAAAACTTCCAGGAGATACAAAAATGCAGGTCTTGAAAAATTTCTTTTACAAAAATCTGAAACCTTGATCCATTGTATATAAAAAAAAAATTTAGAAGTGCAGAAGTGCAACTTCTCAAGTCTAGTTTTTTGTACAAATTAAGGACCCCTTCTTTAATAACATGAAAGGGTTTATATAATAGAACTAAAACAAAATGTTAACATAAATCACTTAGAGTTGTTGGAACTGTAAACATTAAAATCTGGGCTTTGAATTGCAAAAATAGTAGTGTGATTTCCTTTGAAAAGATTCATTGTATCTATTTCTTCTCCTATACACGCAACTGACAAATTGAGAGCATGTTTTGAATTTCTGGAGGATGACTCATCCTTGAGTGTAGTTGTCTCATGTATGTGGCATCTGAAAGCTCGGGCACCATGCGATCAACAACGTCGATAAGACATTTGATGGTCATTTGTTGACTATGTGGCTTGACCAAAAAAGACAAAAATGCATCCTAAGTAAGGCTTTGTACTCTATTGAGTTGTTCTTCTTTGGTAGCCAAATCCTTCTTCCATTGATTTTCTCACATTTTCGCTTTTGGGAGCTTTCCAGGGGAACAATCAGAAATCAAATTGACTCCATATAAATTATCATTTACCAGCTCTATCACATTGTTCATTATATCTTTGGCCCTAAAAGTAGCCCTTTTTGCCTTTATTAATTGTGTTTCCCATTCCGAAAAAAATACTTCTTTATGCGACTCTTGAATTTTCAGTAGGTTAGTAGCTTTGCCTTCCATTGTGCTTTGCCATTTGAGGAAATTTGTGACCTTGTCATCTGCGTCCTCAAATTCTAATCTGGTATTAACTGTCTGATCGATCAACGATGTAGTTATGATGCATAATGGGTCGACAAGTGATATTTTATGGCAAAGGAGATTGAGCTATTGTGGTAAGGCCTTATTTGCTTCTAGGGCTTCCTTCTTGAATTCCTCGACCTTAGGATAATCTCTGAACTGTTCTGTATAAAATTGTAGCTGTGAGAATTGCTCCTCTTTAGCTTTCATCCCTTGTTGTTGTGTCAATTAAAGTTGTTTGAGCTGCCGAGACAACTGTTGTTGTTTCTAAATGGCATGCTTGTCAATATTTTGTTTCTCCAGGTTTAATTGCACTTTAAGTTGCTTGTTCTCCTGTCTTTTCGTGGCCAACTATTCCTCAAGCTGATTAATCTTCTGTTTTTATGCTGCTATTTGCTCTCCAATCTGAGCAATCCTTTGATCTTTTTCTTTGATTAATAGATTAACCTTAGTGGCCTTATCAATTGTGGCAGTTGTGTAAGCCCCTACATATTGGGATAACTTAGCCAAATCCTTAGAAGTATTGACCTCTCAATCCTTCCATATAACATTCATAAATTCAGATTGAGGAGCTATGGATGATGTCTGGTCAATTTTCCTCTTTTTTCTTTGTTTCTTGACTATAGCCCTGTGCTTTGGACTGTAAAAGACATCCAAAGGTGGTATTTCCTCAATATTTAATGTTATTTCACCTAAAGGACTTTCAGGGATTATTTCAATCTCTTTCTGAGCTATGTTTGTACTGGGTGTCCCTTCAATTGTGCTCTTAATAACAATGGGTTGTTGTGTTGCCGTTGATGCTGATGCGATACTGTTTTGGGGGTAGTTCTGGCTTTTGAATTTTAATCAAACTACTCCCATTCTTTTATCAAGATGGGGTCGATATTAACATATGTGTTAAGGGGTTCACTAGTTTTTTCAATTGTTTCCCTTCCTTGGAAATATCTTCAATAATTGGCTCCCCGCTATGCTCTGCCTGCTGAATAGTAGGGGTTGTATTTAATAAAGCTAGAGGTAATGTCTGTAACCTCCATGTCCTGTATTCCATGAATTTATCCGTCTTTGTGTCTCCTAGTTTGAATCTTGCCAAATGAGTTACTTGTGAGAATAACTCTGTAGAAGCGAATAAATCATCAAACTCATCCTCCTCATTGATAAATTTGCTAATTTTCACCTGACTGGTGAAATTGTAAGCGACCTTGTTTGGATCATACTATCTCTTAGGAATCACTGCTAGACTCAACTCCTTACTCTTCTTTGCTTCTTTCTCATCATGTTTAAAATCATGCAATGTGTAATTGCCATAGTGGAGGGGAAATGGAGGCCACACTTGTTTTTTAGTCTTTAAGGTTTCTAGTTATCCCCTTTTCGACCATCTGGTATGCTATTTCCCTAGCTAATAGCTTGTCTGGGATATAGAGTGGAAGGACATGAGGGTCTGTCATACTCCCAAAAACCCTAATATAGGTGAAATTTTCATCTCGAACCAACTGCTGATTGAGGTTAAGTCAATGCTGGCTTCGTCAGAGACCTGAGGAGCAGGTTTGTTAAAAATGGCTTGATGAACAGGTAAAACAAAACCATGGCAAATTCTTTATATATGATTCTTGTAGTCAAACTTCCATAGATACTTATGATAAATATGAATGGAGGTTGGAACTTGAATAGTCCATTTCCAACCCAGAATGGGAAATTCAAAATTAAAACAGATTGTGTCCATTATGTAGCTGCTCATATAAAATGGGTGCATGACTCCAGTGATGACAAATTTTTTTCTTCTATAATCTAATATTTGACTAGCCGTTTTATCTGATAGAATGATTTCCCAATCCATAATAAAAGAATTGAGTGCTGCTTCTATTAATGGGACCACTTCTATAGAAAACCTAGTAGAATATGGGCTTCCAAAGAGCCTACATACCATTGCAGCAGCATAACAATACGGAGATGCTAAGGAGTCCACAAAGTACATACTCGAGGATTTTTGTTTATGCTTGTTTGGAAAATGTCTCCACTATTTGATAAGGTCTGACTCTATGTCATTCTCTTTAGCGAAAGATTCCAGAAATGCCTTGTTGTAGTGCTGTTGGGGATCCGAAAAGTGACATCTTCTTGACGTCTTCAGGTTTGAATGTCCCAAACATCCTCCCATCGGCTATGAAAAAAGCTCTATCTATTATATTAATACTTTCAATTACCCATCTCACTAGATCATTATATGGTAACACTTTGGCTCAGAATGCTATTTTATGTTGGAAGGAGCTGGCCAAATCATTGAGCATGCTTTCTGTTTGATCGGTTCCATCAGTTGTTGCTTCTTCTTCTATCTCCATTGGATCTTCTACTTCGAGTAAAGCATTGATGCCTTCCCATGAGATTTTACTGAGGCCTAGATAGGTAGTATTTGCAATTACCACCATTTTTTTTGGTTCTTCTTCCACTACAATGGGGGACTTTGCCTTCTGAGATTTCTTAGACATCTTGCCTGATTGTGTGATTCTCAATCAGTTCTGCAAAATGAGAAGAAGGAGCGTAACAGTCAAAAAAACTTGAGAAGAGATAATACAGATTACGGACCAAACATAGTTAAGTGCATTATATGCATGAGATGTTATATTGTACTTAGCTATCACGAATGAAATCTTCAAAGGACTTACCCATAACTGCTCCTTAATGTTTTACCGTAATTTCCAACGTGAAACTTTAATGCTGAAACCATATGTCGCATCGCAAGTCTTGTAATGGTCTTTTGTAGAATAGGTGTCATGACTCTATGATTTGTGATCAATGATTGCATTATTTTAATATTTTTGTAATAATCGTGTATCGTAAATCGAGAGTTACAAGCACCACACTCAAAAGGTTTGTTTTCATAGTTGCGATTGCGATGAGTGCTAAGATGGCATGGGGAGACAACGGGTTTTAATCTTGGCAAATCATGTTATTTCTTTGTAATCGATTTATCCCTTTGCTGCATGTATTCATAATATTTATCACTTTATTTTTATCGAGAGTGTGACATGCGATAATTAAATCACTTCGTGATTCTTCAATGCAGTATATTGGATGCTTCCTTATGAATCAATGATATGCGATTGCGATAGCTTTATCACATCGTAATATTTGAATGGATTTATTTTGGATGCTTCACTATGAATCATCGATATGCAATTTGTGCTAGCCTTATCGCATCTCAAAGTTTCAATGTCTCTTTAAGTCATTCTCTGGGATTAACATTGTGTGAGATGTGATAGTTTTATTACATTATGTGTATACAAGGCTTACCTTGATAAAAATTTGCAATAAGGGTTTTGTTATGACTATGATCACATCACAAGCTCTCCAAATGGATTTTCACAGGTTCTAAAGAAATGCAATTTGTGATGAGCGGTCCTAAATACTCTAAAAGAAATTTTCATAGGACTTTTATGGAAAATCTATTATACTCAAAAGTTTATTTCTTTTATTTATATTCTAAAGGGGACCCATTTCTTATTTGGCATTCTAAGACTAAGAGTTTAAAAATTGAAATGGGGGGGTTGTTGTATAGCACAACAATTGGCGATTCACTGGGAGAATCAGTTATGTCTAAAAAATAATGAAATTTATAAAACTTTCTTATGTAGAATCAATTGAGGAAAAATATAGCCATCTAAGAATTGGTTAGATAAAACTTTACTCTGAAATAAAAATATATGAATTTTGCAACTTCTTGCACAAACCCTTATAATAAAATAAAAAACATTTTTGGTTTCTTCAAGCTTTGATTGGTTGTTAAAGATAAAGTAGGGGGCTCCTCCAACTTAGCTTTTTAAATTTACTCTTTTGTCACAGGTAGTGCCTCTACTGCCAGCAAACATCTATAGTCTCGATAGGGTTACCTCTTAACCATCAGCCATTCATTGTTCCATCCATTTAAGAGTATAATTTTTTGAAAGATAAATCCAAAAGATATGTTTACAAGTATTTTTTTATTTTTTAATTTTTCATTTTTTGGGATAATAGCCATTATCCTAGTTTGGGAGCTAGATGATGACAATGCCATTCAATGGTTGTAATTGAACTGAACAAGCTGGCTCGTAATGGGACCTCTTGTCTTATGATTATAAGCCATTACCCTATTTTGAGATGCAGTATTGGTAATGTCAGTTTAATTAGTTCCCTATGAGTATGGTAAGCAGGCTCGTCATGACACCTCTTATCTTTTAAATCTGATATATTTTAGAATTACACTCTGAAAAATCATAAACATAGTGGATGGGATGGATGACTTACTCCTTAAGAGTTTGTGGATGACAAGTTTTAGAGTTGTGGATGCTTAGCTGGAGAAAGTCTTTACCTTTTTATAAATAACCTTTCTTACGTTTATAAAACTTCAAAATATTTTACTAAATTTTCAAGGTTTGGAAGATTTCACAAAATTAAAGAGGTTCTAAGAGTTTCTTGTTTTATCTAATTTCCAAAACTGTAATCATTTCCTTAAAAGGTTCTATTTTTGAAAGAAAATATTCACAATCTTCTTTCAAAGAGATTTTCATTGGTGAGAAGCCAATGGGAGACTATTTACAACATTATTTCCTAAAAGAAACAAGCTTGCATAGAGAATATGTATAGGTAGGAGAAGAATTTCTTTAAGATAAGCCCATTCACAGGAAGAGAATCTCTCTTTTGTTATAAATCTTGTAGTAGAAACGTTGATGAGCCTATATTTTCAATGATTTGAAATGGTCCAAGCCACAGCTTTTGAAATTTGGTATGCTTACCTTTGTCTTCATGTGCTTTATCCCATTTCAAAATGAGGTCACCAGTCTTTAATGATTTTGAGCTGACAAAACTTGCATCAAAAGAAGATTTAATGATTTGTTGATGTTTAGAATGAGTAATTTTGGCCTTTTCTCTTTCCTCATCCAATTTAAGGATTTGATCAAACCTCAATTGAATAGAAGAAGAATGGATTTCTTCAATAAATTGCACTAGGGCTAGAGATGGGAGTGTTAAATTTGGAGGTATTACAGCTTCTTTCCCATACACTAAGTTAAAAGGAGAAGTACCTATTGTGGCCTTCTGAGTTGCAATCTGCCCATAATGCAAATATCAAAGATTTATGCCAATTCTTTTGGTTTTGATCAACAGTTCTTTTGATAATCTTCATGAGATTCTTGTTAGTTGACTCTGCTAAGCCATTTCCTTGAGGATAGTAATTTCTAGAGTATTTTAACTTAAAACCTCTCTTAAGAGAAAATTCAACTATACTATTTCTAGAAAAATAAGATGCATTGTCAAAAATAAGCTCATTAGGTAAACCAAACCTTGTAATGATGAACTGATCAATAAATTCAATAATTGCATCAAAATTGGCTACCTTTAGAGGAATTTCGTCTACCCACTTTGTGAAGTAGTTCGTGGCCATGAGGATGTATATGTGTTTCTTGGAAGAATGTGGAATAATCTCTCCAATAATATCATGTCCCCATTATTCAAATGGTTGCTCAATGTTTACTGGTTGTAAAGGAAACGCTGGTATCCTTTGTCTTCCACTAGCAATTTGGCATATCTTGCATTTCCTTACGTAGTCATGGGCATATTTAAACAAAGTCAACCAATAATATCCTACATGTAGTATCTTGTGAGCTGTAGTGTCTGCTCCAAAATGTCCACCTGTTGGGCCATCGTGTAATTCCTGCAAAACGGTTTCTGCTTCAGTTTTTTCAAGGCATCTTAGTAAAATTGAATCATAATTTCTTTTGAATAACACATTATCAATGATTTCAAAGTGTATGGATTTTAATCTTAAGGAATGTTTTTTTTTGTAACTGAATTCAGGGGGAGCATATCGATTTTCAAGTAAAAGATTAGATCAACATATTGAGATTCTAAATTAGTGATACTTATCTCATTTACTTGTGCAGTATTATCTGAATCTTCATGGTCTGGAATATTGAAATCTCCTGCAAATAACCTACAAAAACCTTGCCCTCTAACAATTTTCACTGGTTGAATATCAATATCATATTATTGTAAAGTTGTTACCCAGTTGGATCTCTTCTCTCCTACTTCCCTTTGAACTAACAATTGTCTCACTGCAGAGAATGGGACTATTACTTTAGTGTCTGTTTTTAGGAGAAATGGTCTAAAGTGTTTGATAGATTTAAATACAGCGAAAGCTTTTTTTTCAACTTCTGAATAGTTGAGCTCAACACCTTGCAAATTAGAACTAAAGAAAGATAAGGGTGCTTCTACTTGCTGGTCATTGATTTGTGTTAAAACAACGACATAAGATGTTTCAGTGGCCAATGTATACAAAATAAAATGACTGGAAAAATTTGAAATATTCAGTGCATGAGCATTAATGATTGCTTGTTTGATTGAGTCAAAAGCTTCTTCTTTGTTATGTCCCCATTTGAAAACTGAATTTTTCTTAATCATAGATTGCAAGGGTAAAACTATCTGAGAAAAATCAGGGACAAATATTTTCACAAAATTTATCTGTCCCAAAAATGATTGCATACATTTCTTGTTATGTGGCAAAGGAATATCAAAAATATTTTTTATCCTGTCCGGATCAATGTATATGCCATATTTGGATACAATAAACCCTAAGAGCTTACCTTCATTAAGAAAAAATAATAATTGCTTGGGATTCAAAGAAATTCCATATTTTTTACAATGTTCAAAGATCTGTTTTAAATCATGCAGATGATTGGTTCTTTTCTTAGAATAGATAGTTATGTCATCTAAGTAAACAATGACTATTCTATTCATCAAAATTTTGAAGGCTATATCCATGGCTTGTTGGAAAGTAGCTCCAACATTTATCAAACCAAAAGGTATTTTCTGATAAGCATATGTTCCCCATTTAGTTCGGAATGTAGTCTTTAATCTATCGTTTGGATGTACTAGTATCTGATTATATCCTGAAAAACCATTAAGAAGCGACATTAACTCTGAGCTAGCAAATGATAGAAGTATCTGTTCCATGGTTGGCAATGGGAAATTATCTTTCTAGCATGTTTTGTTGAGATTTCTAAAATCTATACAAATCCTAATGTCACCATTCGTTTTCCTTACAAGTACTAAGTTTGAGACCCATTTAGAATGTCTAACAAGAAAGATTATTTTAGCCTTAAGGATTTTATTCAACTTTGCTTTGGCTTGACTTTCAAGATTTGGGTGAATTTTCCTTAGCTTCTGTTGTACAGGTTTCTCATCAGAAATCATTGGAATTATGTGTTGAATGATAGAGGTAGCATAAGATTTTAGATCTTCGTAATTCTAAGTGAAAACATTTTTGTATTTTTTTAATAATCTGATGAAAGCAAATCTTTCCTCTTATGAATGTCCAAGTCCTAGATTGACATTCTGGGGTTTGGCCTTAGTGACAAGATTTACTAATTCAAACCTTAAAGTAGAACTTTGAAGTTTTGGATTAGTGACCTTTTTGAATCTATCCTTAATATCATAAACATATTCTAGCTTGACACAGATCTAGGAATAGGATTTTCATTGAGTCTTTGTTTTAATCGAAGATCATGATCACTTTCATTGATAATCTGCTTTTCATAAGATCCTTCAGAAGTCAGGAAATTTAAGATATCCTCATCGTGATTAAATGCATGCCAATTAGTGACATTATCTGGCACAGATGGTCAAAAAATCAATTCAATTGAAAATATATCTAGACTATAATACTCTGATGGAAGGAGCTTAGAAGCAACATTAGCCAAAAGGTCAGCTGCTGCATTCTATGATCTAGGAATGAGAGAAATATCAAATGCCAAAAAATGAGTTATGAGATCTTGAACAAGTAATTCATAATGTTTGAGATGACTTGAGAGACAATGGATAGTATTTATTTTTGGGTAGTAGATCCCCCCATAGCATGGTTTTGGGGCTTAAAGCCTAGTTTTTGGTCAATGTAATGAAAAGACTCCGCGAAATGCAGGCGCAGAGTGCGAGAGTCTAGGATGAGTCATAGGGTTGTCCACCCTAAAATAATGTAATTTAATATAAAGTTGTGTCAGTCTACCCATGGTTCATGGGCCATGGGATTGTATAAATAGAACAAGGCTCTAAGTGTAAAGACAATCTTAGTAGTTTTTGGAAAGTAATAGATAGATGCGAGGGCATGGTTAGAGGACAGAAGTGGATTTGAAGGTATTGGGTTGTAGTAGGTGGTAGAGGCTCTACAGCTGAGTGCGCATAGGCCTAGTAGAGTCCGCAGCTAAGTGCGGGGACCCCTGCAGTTGAGTGTGCAGGGCAGAGTCGAATCTATATTGAACGAAACTTGAAAAGGATCATTAATAAAGCTAAGTTGATTCGGCATATTGTGCATATGTTTTGTAGATCTATATTTTGATGTTCAGCGTTAATGGTATCTGGTTATCTATATGTGCGCACTTGTATGCATGTTTATGTATGAAAAATTTCTAAGTAATTAATGAACAGAACCTAACTAAGGAAGTCTTAGGTAATTAGTCTTGGTTGCACTGTGGCTGGATCTGCACAAAGGCAGTCCCACAAGACGCTAGGATCTCAATGGTGCGCATAAGCTAGTAAGCACAAGGGTTGAATCATGTACCTATCACCCATATCAGACATCCCCAAGCCGTGAAAAATTGGTTCTAGCACCCTCCCATACTACTTCAAGTGAGACCTTAGTCTACGCTCCATGGACTATTGCCGAAAGGACTAGTAGTACCAGGATTTGCTTGGCTAAACTCACTGTTGAACCTGGGTCAGGCCCTGAGCAGCCAACAAATGGTTCGATTGCCAGGATCAGGATTTGCGTAAGGGATGTCTGATGTCATGCCACTGGAACCCAACAAAGAAGAAAATTGAAGAGTGGTTTGACAAGAAGATTCATGAGTTCGCGACATAGGAAAATAGAACTCCGCAGGTATCCGAGAAAAGGTGGCTGGATCACTACGTGTATACAGAAATCCATGAGATTTTCTTTGCATCATTTGCTTCTAAACTGTATGAGTGGATTGCGAGGTTAGCCGACAGCCAGGGAAGGTGTAGGCTCGACCAACCAATAGTGTGGACTCTGGAATTAGTGCACAGACTAGAGGCATCAAAAGACAAGATCACGCGAGCTGTGGACCATTGGCTCAACTGGATAATAGGAGGCTTTATCACTAAGTTTGTGATAAACACGACCGTGAGCTATAGCAAAATAGAATGACGTTTTATCAAGTGACCATGAGGTAAGTACATTAAATCTTTGAATACCTGGATTAAGACGCTTTTATGTGAAAAGTAGGTTATGCGAATACATTAATGTTTGGAATGATGCGGAGTAGAAAGATATACAAAGGTAGCGGGGAATTAGGAAACAGTCCCTTAATTTCACCTTCACGAGAGAGTGAGGAAGAGCTCGCTCGGGTCTCTCCAAGAAGTGAGGTCAGTTTGATAAAGCAGCACATTCCACAATTACCACCTCCACCCATACCACCACATGCTTCACCTCCCTCACCTCCATCCCCACCCACTCCCTATCCACCACCCCCATAGTTCAGCATGGCTGGTGCGATCAAACTACCTGTATTCAGAGGTGTAGGGAATGAATATCTGGACAAATTCTGGTTCATGGTAGGAGCAGTGTGGGAAGTGCAAGGGGTCACATACGACAAAATTAAGAAGGCTACATTAGTGAGCATGTTGTAGGATCGCGCATTGACATGGTATATCAAGCACTCTAACAACCACCCAAACATAGGGATAGCAGAGATCTAGAATGCATTGAACAGAGAATTTAGCCGACTGAAGTCAGAGACATAGTCAATCATCAAGTTTCAAGAGATTTCCATGCTTCTAGGTGAGACCCCCTAGGATCTGGATCAACGGCTGAAGAGTACAATCCTCGAGGCTAATATGACGCTCATGGATGCACATCATCGTGCATGGTTTGTGGCATCCCTAACACCACACTTGAGGACAACGCTGTCACAACAAAAACTTTCCACCTAGGCTGAAGCATTGGAAATGGCGATGAGGTTCATGATACCCCAATACAATATCCTGGGTTGGGAGTTCAACAAATCCACGCACAACTATAGAATCTCTACCTAGAAATGTAGAGTTTGAAGTAGGATAGGGCACCGCGGCCAGAGGTGCGTGAGGAAGTATGGTGTGTAAAATGCAAAGGCCAAGGCCATGACCAGGACCACTGTCTAGTATTAGCGAAATACTTGGTAGGAGGGGAGCCAATGCCATTGAGACTGGAGGCATGGGTAGGGCCAAGTGCGACACCCACATTATGGTGCACGATTTGTCAGATAGGAGGAAAACACACGTCAAATCATTGTCATCTGTTGCAGAAGTATAAATAGACTCCCTAGCAGTTGTTTTGTAATTTCTACAGTTAAGTAGGCCATGACGAGCGCACTTGTCACAGTTATGAGTTGATGATGGATTGGACCCCAGCCTATAGGATGCAGACAAAAACGCGAGGCCTCGACCCAGCTGCAGGAATGGCACGCGTTGGATTTTAGGGCCGAGGTCGAGGATGAGGAGGGATGGGACCAGGAAGGGGCTGCGATAGTTAATTTGTTACAATTGTGGAGGACCAGGGCACTATGCCTGTGATTGCACCAACCTAAAAAGAATATCCTGTTCATACTGTACTCAGTTTAATCATGAAATGGTAGATTTCCCTACGTTGATCGTACAGATGCACGAGAAAGGGGTAGTCCAGCCTCCTCCAACTCAAAATATCCAAATGATGAGGTCTGAACCACGCGAAGAAGACCCAAATGTGAACATGATGCTCAGAAGTGGTGCAACCACAGGGGAAGATAAAGGGAAGCAACCTGAGGAGGATACATGGGTTTGCAATGCTCCTACAAAGGAACTTGAGTTTGACTTAGAACACGCAAAGGAGACATTTGTGGAAGCTAAGAAGAGCTTCACGGAGGCCTCCACTTCAGGTAGTAAGGATCAACCAGAGCCAGGGATGGATCCTTCTATGCTTACTACCTTTGTGGAGACATGCATGAAACTGTTGCATGACAACAAGGCAGTTAAAGGACTATAGGAGTTGATCACTAGGTGCGCGGGGTTAGGAGAACCGCATGTAGTCTGGAAATTTGTGAAGCATACATTGTACACTGGAAGGGAGATGAGGTTGACTGCGTAGATTGGTGAGTATGAAATGGATCAGGTAATCCTAGACTTAGGTTCAGATGTGAATGTATTACCAAAGAAAACATGGGAACGTATGGGCATGGCCATGTTACAGTGGTCCCCTATTCAATTACGAATGGCGAACCAACAGAAGATTTTGCCCATGGGAAGGTTACAAGGGGTAACAATTGATATCGAAGGTGTGTGCACACATACGAACTTTGAAGTAATAGAGATTGTTGATGACATTAATCCCTATCCCGCGTTACTAGGAATAGACTGGGCCACTGATATGAATGGAGTCATCAACCTGAAGAAGCAGAAGATGAAATTCAAGAAAAAGGTCCCTACACGTAGTAGTCCTGCTAGACCCAATCGAAGGAGTGCCTACACCAAACTAGTGCGCAGCGATGAGCTGGATTGTATTTACCAGATAATGACGTGAGACCAAGAGCGGGTGCACCCAACTGCAGATGGGAGAATCTCATGGAGCACGACAACTCCTGTACTTCAAATTCAGATGAAGAAGTAGAATGCTGGAAGAACCAGTTGCATGAAGTGACAACGCTAAATTGAAACATGATGATTAGATCACTACATTGCGTGACAATAGAGGCAAGGGAACTGCCAACATATGATGGAGAGATATCGGTGGATGAATTCCTAGACAAATTTGAAAGCATAGTACTGGAACAACAATAGTTCGATGCATTGAAATGGGCACTACGGGCAACACCCGCACGATGGTGGAGTACACGTCAAGGAAAGTTTGAGGACTAGCACAGATGTAGAAGGATGATGTGCCTGTAGTTTAGAAGACCCCAACTTCGACCAAGAGTCGGGCATCTAGGACAGAACAGCTTGCGTGCCCACCTGTGTTGATGGGTACAGTCGTGTGCTGTGTAGTCCACACGAACACATCCCAAACTAAGAATCAAAAATCAAAACAGGATGCAGCAGTATGAAAAGCGACACGCCCCATAGAGGTCCCATGTATAAGCATTCAAGAAGGTATGAAAAATCCTGAATAGGGTTTACCAAGTGGGGTGAATTGATTGGGACCTGCATGTACTAGCAGTCTGATGGGCCTATAGGGCCATGCACAAAAACCTGAGCACAAAAATGGTTCTAAAGACGATGAGCAGAGTCGAGGCCATAGCTTGGAAAGGAATCCTCATGCAATCCCATAATTGGGATAGCACGTGAGGACCAGAACAAAGGGATTATGCAGCCACGCAAGGACAAACATATGTAGATTCAAGAAGCCATTCAGTGGGGGAACTTTAAACTTTGAAAACTCGAAGAAGATCAGGTACGACTGAAGTAGAAAAACATGTTAATGGACGTGGAAATCAAAAAGCTGGAAACTGAAATCACATAAGCATGTCGCGTCGATAAAAGGACAGGACAAGATATGGGCAACCATACCACCACGTTAGAAGATTGTCACGGAGAATTTCTGGCTCTGATACCATGGTTGTGACCACACCTTATTAGACAAAGTAACCAGGAGAGCGCATTGCATAAGGAAGAACGTGAGGCACTGATTGGCGTGAGGGTAACTGAGGAGGGCCCACGGACTGGGTTGGAAGGTGAATTGAAACCTCGCACTAGTGGTGTGACCACCTAACTATTCGTAGAAAGCATAGTCTCAGCGCTCAAGCAATTGAAAGAGAGTGTGGGACTATAAAAGAGTCTGTATGGGAGATGTGCGACAAGGAGGTTGCGTGTAAGATCAGTATGAAGCATGGGTTGCATCTACGCACAGGGGGCTATGCTGCTACGTGGGTAGGCCGGGAAGTAACCATTGGTGTCACTGTTCATGGCAAGATGTCCAATTTAAGGCAACGAGGAGCGGGCGGCGGGCAATTAAGACGCGAAGTCAGAACTAGATTTGGGACTATCTACCACTAATCTCGCATTAATGAGCCGAATAAGGGGGGAATGGTTGAATTTGATTTCAAAAAGGCCTATACATCACAGGTGGCTCTCCATCAAAAAACCCTTGGCATTTTGAGAATTCAGTTGTTGTGCTATCAATTGGGCATGGACTTGACTAATTTGGAGGTTGTGAGAGCAAGTTCAATGTTTGAGACATTGCCGAAGGAGACACATGATTTCTTGAAAGGAATGATGTCAACAATTGAGGGAGCCATGTAGAGCCCTATGCCATAGGTGGGGGATGCACCGGAAATTCCTAAATTGCCCCAGACGCCGAGGCCCAAAAAGGATCCACAGGCAATAGGACTAGTCGGTATGTCTCCACAAAATCCGTAGTTCAGTAAAATATCTATGGAAGACAAGGGCAAGACTGTTAATCTTGAGACAGATGACGAGGAGGAGGATCTCCAAGCATTCATAGAAGAAATCGAGGCAGATGAAGAAATGGAGGAAGACATTCAGCCAGTGCGCACTAAAGCAAAACTTCCCAAGTATGTCCCTCCACGGAAAGGGAGAGTAAAAGTACCGAAAGATTTGGATGTCGTTAAAAGTGCACTCCAAACCCTGTTTCTCCCAGATGGAATTTTGTTTGAAGGATTGGTTTTGGGTCGCATTTCCAGGATGAAATTTGAATATTTGGACCTTGTGGGTAGCAAAAATTTCCCACATTTGGAGACCAACCAACTCATGAAACAGAGCAAGGAGGGGTCAATTACAACACTAAAGCTATAGAAATGGCTATGCAGTGTGGAGGAGGTCGGGCTACTCCACCTACTATGGATTCCACACTTTCATTGGGCACCAATCACGATCTTTATCATCAGGGAATTGCTTTTCCTAGTGCACAATGGGTACTTGTGGCTGGAGGAGTCTATTCCTATCATGACAGAGCTTATTCATAGAATTTCTTGGCTTACCTATATGGGAAGGGACCATGTGGAAATATTAGGCAAAAGCAGAGACTTGGTGCTCGCAGAGGCCATGAAGAAGAAATAAAAGTTGGAGAAAAAGTTGTTGGGAGGAAAAGTGATGAGAAAATGCCACATCAACAAGGTACTAGCAATGGTCATCGTATTGGCCGAACAATGCGCCGAGGGGGTACAGTTCAGCTGGGCACAGTTCCTCTACGAGGAGTTCCTGATGACTGCAAGGAGGCCCAGGAGTAGGGTAAGACCTTCCACTATGAGTGGTTACTCTTATCCATCTTTTTGGTTTTAGAGGAATTGTCGGAGGATAGTCAGTTTCCTCCTCTTGACTAGGACTTGCCAGAGGCAATGCAATACGTGTTGCTATGGGCGAAAAGGGACACCACGCGGATCTACGAGACCAAGATCTTCTGGATACTCATGGAGGCGAGCATATGGATGTGGATCAACAAATGGTCGTGCCTCTCCCCCATGGTATATGACAGTCTGTGGAGCTTTACAGACTTTAAGGCAAATATGCACAATGTGTATATCAGGGTGCGGAAGGATCCATTGCAGAAATGGACCAAACTCCCCTTCATCGTGATTGATGATGCTATTTTCGCGGTGCTTGACTCATGGCCACCCGAATGGCACGCCCCAGATCTGGCAGCATGCAATGAGACAGTGATTCAAAGATAGAAGGATGCCACTGAGCTGCTGGCACAACAAAAGTGGAATGAGCAGTTCGCCGAGGAGGTAAGGGCTTCCTTTGAGGAGTGAAGGCTACCGCGGAGCAGACCAAGGCCTCAGAAAAAGTAGCAGTAGCACCAACAACTGGGGCAACCACGGCGCGAGAGGGGAGAGGCTTGAATCTGGCCACATGATAGGGGACATATGACACGATAGAAGGCGAGACCCAAACACGTCACCGACACAGCTAAAATAGTCGCACGATATGGAATGAACAGGGCCCTAGAAGAAGACCAAGGCTTCCAAATTGGATGGGGAACCTATTACACTAACAAAGGGTGACCTATATGACATCGATGACACTATTTGCAAGGTCACTAGGGAAGCACTGTAGGAGGAAATGTCGGAGCAACAGAATGCGTTGGGGGCACTCAGGGGACAACTGCAAGGACATCAGGTGCGACTCCCACAAGAAAGAACGGTAGTCGTCTCCAGTGCCATGGGAACATCGGTAACAGAGCAGTTTTTGCGGGCCAAAATGGGCAACACCGTCACGCTACCAGAAGGAGCACTAATAGCTGACAACATGGAGGATAGAGCCATGGTAGGATGGATCAAGGGACTCGGCCTAAACTTGGTTGCCCTTCCATGGGATATTTTATACTAGATACAGGACGGAGCAACAATGGAACTCCACGCAAGGGAAGGACGCACAGTGCAAATGTTAAGTGAACAACAAATCAACATTGAGAAGCTTAGCTTACAACACAATGAAGTAGTGGCACAGAACAAAAAATTGGACCAGATCGTAGAGGAAGCATGTCGCCACATCCTAGAGCTAGAAATTGTGACAGACGTACCAATAGGAATGTTGATCCACAAATTAGCCAGTGGATTCCGTGAGGCAAAGGAGGAAGCTACGAGGATCCAGCTAGAGCTCAACATACAAATTGTTGAACTGCGATTAAAGGTACAATCATCCATACCCCCAGAAGTTTGAGAACAACGTGCTGGCGATTTCCAAAAAGGGCTATAAGAAATTGAATAGGCAATGCAGAGCTGTAACACTTTGTTGGAAGAATCCTTTGGGATCCTCATATCCTTGCAAGAGGAACCCGCCATACAATGGTTGGAAACAAAGGCACAAGAGCTTCAAATTCAATATGATAGTGTGCATGGGAAGGTGCAAGCAGTAGTCCTGACTCAGCGGCTCGCAAGGCTACAATAGGCAAAGGCATTGAAGGAGGAAGTGGATGCAGTGCGCCAAAAAGAGGTAGTACTTAAAGCATGCATCTAGCCTTGGATTGATGAGGCCTTCCTCATCACCGCCACCATCGAAGGAAAGCTCGCACAAATATAAGTATTGCATGCTCTCAGACAGGGATTTGCCCAAGATAGCAAGTATTCAACCGAGTGGGTAGAGAAAATCCAACAAACGATCAAATAGTGCACTGTGGACCTTCATGTAGCTTAGGAACAGTTGGAAGGGCTTCATGCCAAGATCGCCACATAGTGACTTGGGACGAGTCATGATGATTGTGTTGGGGGCCTATTGGGTGGAGGATCCCCCCATAGCATGATTTTGGGGCTTAAAGTCGGGGTTTTTTTCAATGTAATGAAAAGACTCCACGAAATGCAGGCGCGGAGCACGAGAGTCGAGGATGAGTCATAGGGTTGTCCACCCTAAAATAATGTAATTTAATGTAAATTTGTGTTGGCCTACCCAAGTTCTGCGGACCATGGGATTTTATAAATAGAGTGAGGCTCTAAGTGTAAAGACAGTCTTATTATTTTTTGGAATGTAATAGATAGATCTGAGGGCATGGTTAGAGGATAGAAGTGGATCTGAAGGTATTGGTGTTATACGGGAATAGTGTCCACACAGATGCTGCTATTCCCACTAAGATGTGTAGCTATCTTAGAAACAAACAATCAAAGTCTACTGTTGATTCCTTTTATGAAAATAGATGAGAGGAGAACCAAGAGGGCCAACCTGAGTCTTGCGCTCGATTCCCTCTCCTTCCTGATAGAGTTTTGTTGCTTGCTCTTTGTCTGCTCAGCTTCGAAAGGGACCTGTAGAATCACAGCAACATACTACTATGCAAGAAACAAGGATCTAAATTCATAAATAATGTAGGATCAGATGTACATTAACCATATACAAGCATATATAAACAAGTACACCAGGATATGGAAGGAAACAAGAATATCTCTATTTAGATAAAAGTAGCAAGAGGATTACAACCATGAGTAGCTCTGACCCAGCATCGTCCTCCAGCTAAGAAACCCTTCTTTCACCTCAAGCAAAGCAAAATCACCCAACACTGTGAATGTACACAAGAATACTGACAGCACTTCTCTATAGATTACAAAATTCCAGCATTTGGATCTCTGTGATGAGGGATCCATATATAGATTATTATAGAGAGGTGAGTCAAATTTTGGGATCTTGATTAGTGTCTTCTCTCTAATAGTTCCTGCTTCCACTTGGAGAATGAAGATCTCTTACTCATCCTTGGTCGAAAATGGAGTGGCAAGTGTCAAAGGGGAAGCTTCTAGAAGATTCCATGATCTTCCAGCTCGCATTTTGGTCCCTACCATTTGTCCATTCCCGACCATCGCACCCTACAGAGGAGAAAAATAGTATGCATCACACCCTATACATTGGGAAGGTGATATGCATCGCACCCCCTACATGGAGATTTCAGTATGGTCCAGTTTTGACCATTTATGAGCAATTTTCAGTGGAGAACTTTTGGGAGACGATGTAATCAGTTGACCTTGTTCCTTTAGGTAGTGAAGCAACCCTTTTAGGGACTTAAGAGCCCTCAGTTTATGGACATTTGTGATTGGGGTTGAAGTGCCCAAAAATGTCTATAATAGTTGCCCCTAAAGCATGAGGTCTTAATCGTTTTTGAATGTCGGGTGAAATGGCTTTACTTATGAGGAATCTAAAGTTTCTGAGCTGGGAGGTGGAACCGTGTAATACAGATATCAATACAATACATTATATGACAAAATTTTTTTCATGACCTAGCTGAGCGGGCATTCCCATGCTCAGCTTATAAACTCATTTTCATGTACATAGGACAGACGATCGTCTGTGTGACAGACTGATGATATGGACACATCATCCTTTGATTTGGATGATCATCTGTTCGACAATGATGTACACTGGATTTTTTTATATTCCTGAATATATCACAGCCTGGATGGATGAAACTAGATCCGGGGTCTTCAAACTCGGCCAATCTTCACTTGGAGTACAAGTCGATCCATGTAAAAAATGTTTTGGAGTCGAACATGGAAAGACATCGCCTTACCAGTCAATGATGTAAGTTGTTAACAGGCACAAGAGGAATCACCAATAATGACAATAACCCTCAAGGTACTACAGTGCAATCTACATGGTGTGAAAAAGGGACTTGCCGTCGAACACCACGCAAAATATCTCGGTGAAGGTCATTGATGTAAACCTGTCGCCGAAAGTGATAAACTTGCCATTGAGGCATGCAAGCTTCAAAGTACTGAAAGGGTTGTTCCTAAGTCAACTTCTTGGATAATAAGCTGATATCGACAAGAAGCGACTTGTCGTAGGAGGGCCTTAATGAATCCCACATCAACGATATGGAACGAATCAAATGATTTTTGAGGTGAAAACAAACTGACGATATGGGGGTTCAGGGTGGCGGTCATGAAGGAATGAAGCATGAATGAATTGTAGTGGGTGAGACTCAGGTGAATTGTTTGAATGACTTCTCTTGAACATATTGGCGACATTGACGATAGATTGGTAGCGTTAACCCCAGAGATGGATTGTGTGATGGACCAATGGTGAGGACCAGTGAACGGAACAACCCAACCCGGCATGGATGCGGAAGGAAAGTGTCATGTTCAGGAGCGACTTGTTACCAATAAAGTTTCTTCTTGTTTTCTTCCCAATTTTCCCCAGTCATTGCTGACCAGTAGCTCTTTATTTTTGTCAAGCTTGAGGAGGATAACATATGCTTGTTCTATAATCCACCCTTCGGGCGAACCTGTCGCTATATTTTAGCGAGCCTAGCGACAGTGA
>APFE030194218.1:47816-80769 GCA_000404065.3 Pinus taeda | reverse complement strand
CTTCACTTGCATGCGGAAAGGTTTGCATGCCCCCAGGTATAGCGAAGTAGAGTTTCCAGGTTACCCCTCAATTTGCAGACAAAACATTTGTTCTATCGGGAAAGGTCTACCTTCTAACAGAGGTATCTTATCCCAGTCTATTCCCATTTTCCTATGAGGATGGGTTCGCCAGACTAGTCATATATCCCTCGCTAAAACCTACCCTATACCCAGAGTTTTCCTGCCGAAGTAGACCAGGGTGCATGCCCCCTGGGTTTCAGTCACATCTTCCTGAATCACTCGCGCTCATCGGGTGGACAGACTGGAGACCGATGAGACATTTATTGCGTGAAAAGACCATTCAGGGATGGAATTTGACTATTTGCGATGTGTGAACCGGGGAATGACATTTGGTCTACGAGCTTGACCATTCTGCCTTCGTGCAGAAAACACATTACTTTAAAGAGTGAGGAGACAACGGCTCCCATGCAATAAATATAGTCACATCCAAGGAGTAGATTGTAATCTCAATGTCCTTGAACTACCATAGCATTCATGTGAACAGTTTTCCTTCTCAAAGTAATGGGCACATTTGGAAGGATCCTTAAAGGTCGACTGGTACCCTTGTTGAAGCCTGTTAGATTTCTCATTTCAGGCAAAAGCGGTGGCAAACCAAGCGCTTTCCAGGCATTTGAGGAAAGGATACTCACAAAAGCCCCTTCATCGATGATGGTACCAACCATGACCATTCTATAAGATTGTATAGTAATTCTGAATGGTACCCTAGCTGGTAAACGGGGTCTACCTAGTAGATTCCAGTCGAAGGAAACCACTAGGTTGCTTGGTGGTGGGACTGAATATACGGCTGGGTAGGACTCTGATGAACTTCCTTCCTGCGGCAAAGGAACAGGGGGACTACCCCCAAGCTCATCGGAGTTGGTGTTGATGTAAATAATTTGAACAGTGTCGTTCTCTTTCTCTTCAGTGACTATATCGTTCGAAGATGAACACTCTGAAGGCAATACCGGGTCAACTGCCGTATCGACCCTTTGACTTTCATCTGGTATGGATTTTGAAGGTTCATTTTCAACAATAGGTGCTTCGGCTGACCACAAGGATGGGCTAGCCAGACTTTCAACCGGTGGAGGACTCAGCAAGATTTTTTGATATCCAGGAGGAAGTCGTAACGGTGAAACCGGACGATTATCTAAAACTCTTTTAGCCTCTTCAAGGAAGGGACAACGGTGGATGGCGTGATCGCCTTAACACAACTTACAAGGAATTATAGGATTCCTTCTTTGTCCATGTGCTTCACTTTCACTGGTCGACGGTGAGCATTCAACATGGTTGCCAGAGATTGATGCTACCGGGTGGTGCAAACGAGGAGACCAGTCCCTTAAGATCCGAGGGATGCAGGGACAATCTCGGTGATAGTGGTCTCCATTGCAAATGATGCAAGGACATTTAGGTTTTGACTATGTGGTGTGTGGATTTTCGCTAGACGATACTTGGTTGTTCCCTTTCGATTTTGGTTCCTTTTTCTTCTTTTCCTTTTTCTCTTTCTGCTTCTTCTTCTTATCAGTTACTTGACTTTTAGTTTTATCGGATTTTTCAAGCGAAGAGGAAGGAGGAGAAGGAGAGTTATATGAAGTAGAAGATTGGGAAGCAACTCTAGTGTCGTATAGTTGCTGGTTAGACTGTTCAGGAATTGTGGGACTCCGAATGACAGAGGTAGAGAAGAGCCAGACTGGCAAGCCAATTGTCAATCCTGGAAGTGACAAAGTGGCCATATGGGGTGGACCAACATATCCCTAAGATAGGAAGGGACTAGAATTTCCTTCGCAGGGAAATCCTTGGTTGGTAGACTCCATTTTCTCAACCTGAAGATCAACAGGGGAATTTGTGACGTTGTTCTGATTTAAAATAAATTTTTAGACGCTTGGACACAACTTGTTTTTTCAATTTTAAAGAGTCGAGAAAAAACAAAATATGACTCTAGTTGCCTTCAATTTTTATTGAGCTTGAAGTGACAAGTGCTCAGAGGACCTTTTCCGTTAAGGAGTCTGAAAAGGAGCAAAATGGACTTCTCTAGAGATCTAGGTAGAGAGGATTACCAAGCCAATCGTAAAACTATAGAATACTTTTTACGGTACGGCAGTCAGTCTTCCCAAATGCTGTGTTCGGTGCATTACGATTGATAGGGCAGCAGACACGGCTTCCTAAGGATAAAGGATTCAGCCTATAGTGGTCTCCCAATATATACGCGACGGTACGTGGGAGCACAAGTCCGTACTGGCACTTATTGTCTCAGAGTGGAGGAATCACCCAACCAGCACTAAAAGCAACAATTACCAGCCTTTACGACGCTGGAATACGTCTCTAGCCTAGACCTCTAGATGTTGCGTTAAGTTCCAAAACATTGTTAGATTCATTGAGATTTATTTTAAGTTGATCTTGCTTAGCAGTTTGCCTTTCAGGTTCACCACGTGATGTATGTTATAATTCCTAAATGCAGTCTAAGATGATAAATAGATGTTTTATCTTCTTTCAGCAATGAAAATCCTAGCTACTAAGGGGAAGAAAGTCAAGCATCTTTTCTTCACAGAGCACAAAACACACGCTAATATGCACAGTCCTAAATCAAGCCAAGCATTCAAGATGCAAATGCACATGCATGTATTGGTTTTTAGTTCCCTTAATGTGTAAATGACACTAAGAAAACTATGTGCAAAACTAAAATACTTTTAAAGTGACTGTACTCAACAAAATTCTTTTTCAAAACGAAGTGAAAGCAAGAGAGACACTTTGCGATTTTGAAATGGAAATTGCTTTTAGACACGTTAAAACTAGTAAATCAAATCTTATGCAATGATAACCATATAATCAACTATCTAAAACAATGTGATTGTTTTCTAAAACTGAAAATGACAGCTACGACACTTTCAGATCTATAGACGACAATTTGACTATGTTACTTTTTGCAAAAGAGAACTAAAACAATGCACAATACATAAAAAACGTTTATAGTTCTTTGCACTAAGGAGGCAGAATAATGCAAGAGGAGGGAGTATTCACAGAAGCACACTGATTATAGACAGCAAAAACTCTGTAATAAGACTAAAAACAGTGAGAAACATCCACAGTCGGAGGGTAAAATCAGTCCTCCCTGACCATTGCACCTGTTACACAGTGAACTTAGTATGCAGTGCAGTTACTCCATTTGGGAAGTGTGATGCATACAGGCTACCTTGAAGGCAAGGTGCGATGGTTACAGTATGAGACTCTGAACGAGATTTCACTCACAGTTTGCAGTTTAGTTCAGGTGTTTAAGCTGAATAAGTATAGATCAATGTATGTAAAAACACAGGGGGGATTTTAGAGGTTACTGAAGCCACTAATTAGGGCAATTAAATTGCTTGCAGATCTATTGTTTAATTTATAAACAAAAACCCAGAGATTGACTGAAGCAACATTGATCTACTTTGCATTTGTATGACAAATGCAGTTCGAAGGCTAGCTGGCTTGACTTCAGGCTCCGTCTGTATGTTTATAAAAGAAACAAGGATAGATAGGCTAACAAGTAATCTAGTCGGTCCCAGTGGAGTCGCCATTTTGTTATATGGGAATAGTGTCCACACGGATGCCTGCTATTCCCACTAAGATGTGTGGCTATCTTAGAAACAAACAATCAAAGTCTACTATTGATTCCTTTTATGAAAATAGTTGAGAGGAGAACCAAGAGGGCCAACCTGAGTCTTGCGCTCGATTCCCTCTCCTTCTTGATAGTGTTTTGCTGCTTGCTCTTTGTCTGCTCAGCTTCAAAAGGGACCTGTAGAATCATAGCAGCATACTACTATGCAAGAAACAAGGATCTAAATTCACAAATAATGTAGGATCAGATGTACATTAACCATATACAAGCATATATAAACAAGTACACCAGGATATGGAAGGAAACAAGAATAGATTTATTCAAATATAAGTAGCAAAAGGATTACAACCATGAGCAGCTCTGACCCAGCATCATCCTCCAGCTAAGAAACCCTTCTTTCACCTCAAGCAAAGCAAAATTACCCAACACTGTGAATGTACACAAGAATACTGACAACACTTCTCTATAGATTACAAAATTCCAGCCTCTGGATCTCTGTGATGAGGGATCCATATATAGATGATTATAGAGAGGTGAGTCATTCTTGTGGATCTTTGATTGGTGTCTTCTCTCTGATAGTTCCTTCTTCCACTTGGAAAAATGAAGATCTCTTACTCATCCCTGGTCGAAAAAGGAGTGGCAAGTGTTATAGGGGAAGCCTTCTAGAAGATTCCATGATATTCCACTCGATTTTGGTCCCTGCCATTTGTCCATTCCTGACCATCGCACCCTACCAGGAAGAAAAATAAGTATGCATCGCACCTGTACATTGGGAAGGTGATATGCATCGCACCCCCTGCATGGAGCTTTCAGTATGGTCCAGTTTTGACCATTTATGAGCAGTTTTCAGTGGAGAACTTCTGGGAGATGATGTAATTAGTTGACCTTATTCCTTTAGGAAGTGAAGCAACCCTTTTAGGGACTTAAGAGCCCTCAGTTTATGGACATTTTGGATTGGGGTTGAAGTGCCCAAAAATGTCTATAACAATTGGGTCGTAGTAGTAGGTAAAGGCTCTATAGCTGAGTGCGCAGAGGCCTAGTAGAGTCCTCAACTGAGTACTTGGACCCCTGCAGCTGAGTGCACAAGGCAGAGTCAGGTCTATATTGAACTGAACTTGAAGATGATCATTAATAAAGCTAAGTTGATTTGGCATATTGTGCATATGTTTTGTAGATCTATATTTTGATCTTCGACGTTAATGGTATCTCGTTATCTATATGCACGAACTTGTATGTATGTTTATGTATGAAAACTTTATAAGTAATTAATGAATAGAACCTAACTAAGGAAGACTTGGGTAATTAATACTGGTCACACTGCAGCTGGATCTGCATGAAGGCAGTCCCACAGGACTCAAGGAGCCCACTGGTGCGTGTAAGCTAGTAAGCGCGAGGGTTGAATCATGTACCTATCGCCCATATCAGACATCTCAAGGGTGTGGAAACCTGGTTCCAACACCCTCCCATACTACTTCAGGTGAGACCTCATTCTACGCTCCACGGACTATTGCCGAAAGGGCCAATAGTATCGGGATTTTCTTGGCTAAACTCACTGTTGAACCTGGGTTAGGCCCCAAGTAGCTAACATTTCTTACTTGCTTAATAACAATCTCAGAATCAACAAATTCAGATATTGGATATTTAGGCCTATTTCTTTAGAGAGCCCTTGAATCAATGCCTCATATTCCACAGTGTTATTAGTACACTCAAATTCTAGCCTACATGATGACATTGTTTTTTCTCCTTTTGGATTAAGTAAAATACATCCTGCTTCTTCATCGTCATTGGATTTTGATACATCGAAATACAAAGCCAAAAATAAAGGTTTATTTATAGGCTTATTTAGAAGTTCATCTGCAACACTAACACACTTTGAGGTATCAGCATGAGAGAAATTTTCAATTTGTGATAGGACACTATCAACAAGAAAAGGAGATTGCTGAGCATTAAAATTCCCAAAAAATGACTCAGTCGAATAAGTTTTGAGAATAATATTATTGAAGGCTACAAGTTGATTCTCTTGTTCAAACTCAGTTACTGTATGAGTCAAATGTTTTCCGTGATCTATTCTGATTTGATTTGGTTTCCCATTATAGGGAAGCCACATGTGAGACCAATCAATTGAAATGTAACCATGAAGTTTTTCAGAGAAATCTCTGCTAAGGATCAAACCATAAAACTCAGGGATGTCAGCAATTAATATATCAATTCTTTGGACAAACCTGGCATCAGCTGCTAATTTGATAGTAATTTAATATATCTTTCCTAAAACTTGTACCTTAGTTCAATCTAATTGAACAATGTGAACTACGCACTTTTTGGGCTCAATATTTAATTTGGAGCAAACTGAGGTTGGCATAATATTTTATGAAGCCCTTAAATCTATCAAGTAGTTATGAAATTTTCTATTGTAGACCTCATAAGTTAAGAGAAAAGGAGGAGTATGAGAATTTGACTTGTCCCCAATTAAAAGAACACCCATAGCATCTACCTTATCAGATGATGGCTTACTTGATCCTTTAGTAGCCCTGGACAATACACTAGTTGGAAGAGGAGAAGAAGGTACAACATTTAATTCTTTGAGTAGCAACTTTTGTTGATGTTTGAGCTTGCTAAGTTCATGCAAAGAAATATTTGCTCGAGTCTTCTTCATATCTTCCACAATGTTATAAAACATGGAGTCTGAAACTACTAGCATTTTAGATGATGAGGGAGGATTGGAGGATGATGGCTGATTGTGGGGAGGTACAACTGGAGTTTTCTTTGTGGGTGTTTTGTATTTAGTAATAGGGGTTGAGTTTGTCTTCTTAGAATTTACCTGATTAGGCTCAGCTATACTTTTGCTTCTGGTATTTACTGGGAGAGCTTCTTGTTCACTTTCATTATTAGAATTGGGTAAGATAAAGTCCCACATTCCACGACATTCAACTGTTTCATCTTCTTCTATTTCTTTAGCTGATAAAACCATATCTTCATCTTCATCATCTTCCAGATCAGATTTAGCATTAGATATAGCATTAGGTGGTTTAGGATTAGTTGATTGATTTCTTTTAAAGTTCGTAAAAGGTTTTTTGGTAGAAGTCTTAGCTACCTGCTTTTTTATTTCAACCATTTCATTAGACATGGTTTTAAGAACTTTTTGTAAACCTTCCATGTCATATGGATCCTTGAATTCTTTCTTCTTTGAATCATCTCTAAAAGTAACTTTTTTGGATTTCCTTTCTTCTATAGAGTTTTTCTTTTCCAAAGCTAGGATATGTTTTTCAACAATGATTTCTTCCTTCATATTTTATGCTAATGTTCGTTTAGCAGCCCTATCAATTAAAATGGCTATGTTTGAAGGCAAGGCAGAGATATACCATTCATTTCAGACTTCCTCACTAGGCTTGGATGTCGCAGGAATTTTATTCAACATATTATTGAAGCGTGCATTGAAGTCTTTGATGGGTTCCTTTGATTCAGATTTAAGATTGGAGAGATCATTGATCAGAGTTGCTGTAGACTTATCATCTCCAAACATAGTTATAAATTGCTCCTAGAAAGCATCCGAGCTATTGATAGAATCTGGTGGCAATGAAAAGTACCATGATCTTGCTGCTCCTTGTAGAGTAATGGAATTAGTCTAACAATGACATCTTCTTCTATTACACCATTCAAGTTGATTGATAGCATGAAATTATTTATATGTTCTTTTGTGAATAGGCCAATGTCAGGATTAAATTTTTGTAACCATTTTTTAGGATGAGCTGGAATTTAGCTTAAAGGTGTAGGCATTCTGACCACTCCTAGATTGGTCCATGGCCTTGGTTCAGGTTGATTATGTGCCATCGTGGAGCTAACAGTAGAAGAGGGTGATGAAGGGGTAGAAAGTGATTGGGTAGAGGATGTTGAAGCTCCTGTACCTATTTGAACTATGATCTAAATTTGGGAAAGGGATGGATGATCTTGTAATGGTATGGATGGAATAGATGATGATGACAAAGTCTCACTGTTAGATTCTGATGGTGTTTTCCTAGCCCTTTTTCGACTTGGTAGAGGAAATTCTACTGGTGGAATGCCAAGTTTTTCACTCTTCGCTCTAGTAAGTGGCTGTGATGGGATGTATTGTGAAGTCACACTACCTTGGGATAACTCAGATTGTTCTTGGGATATCGAAAACCCTTGTATTTTATGAATCAAAGACTGTACTTTAGGGGGTTTAGGAGAATAATTATCTAGTGTGTTTAGGATTTTAGCAGTGGGTTTTGTATTATTCTCTTCAACTTCTCGCTTAGGAATAGGAGATTTAGAATGCGAAGGAGAAGTTGGAGTGGATGGTGAGGGAGTTTTACTCTTAGAATGGCCTTGGATTTAGATTTACTTGCCATTCATAGTTAGGCACTCCTTCTAGTGCAAATTAAATCAAGACAAAAAGAATAGTGATAGAAATACCACATGCATTTGTGTCTTGATCTATAAATAACATTCCAGTTCCACTCTTTATTCCAGAAACTCCCATGAGATACAGAAATGCAGGTCTTGAAAAATTTCTTTCACAAAAATATGAAACCTTGATCCACTGCTCATGAAATAATAAATTTAGAAGTGCAGAAATGCAAGTTCTCAAGTCTAGTTTTTTGTATAGATTGAGGAACCCTTCTTCAATAACATGAAAGGGTTTATATAATAGAACTAAAATAAACTGTCAACATAAATTTCTTAGATTTGTTGGAACTGTAAACATTAAAATTTGTGATTTGAATTGCAAAAATATTAGTGTGATTTCCTTTGAAAAGATTCATTGTATCTATTTCTTCTCCTATACCTACAACTGACAAATTGAGAGCATGTTTTGAATTTTCGGAGGATGACTCATCCTTGAGTGTAGTTGTCTCGTGTACGTGGCATCTAAAAGCTTGGGCACCATGCAATCAACAACGTCGGTAAGGCATTTGATGGTCATCTGTTGACTGTGTGGCTTGACCAAAAAGGACCAAAATGCATCCCAAGTAAGGATTTAAACTCTACTGAGTTGTTCTTCTTTGGTGGCCAAATCTTGCTTCCATTGATTTTATAGAATTTGGGAGCTTTCCTGGGGAACAATCAAAAATAAAATTGACTCCATATAAATTATCATTTACCAGCTCTATCACATTGTTCATTATAGCTCTGGCCCTAGAAGTAGCCCTTTCTACCTTTATTAACTATGTTTCCCATTCCAAAAAAAGTACTTCTTTATGTGACTCTTGAATTTTCGGTAGGTTAGCAACTCTACCTTCCACTGTGCTTTGCCATTTGAGAAAATTTGTGACCTTGTCATCTGCATCCTCAAATTCTAATCTGGTATTAACTACCTGATCGACCAATGATGTAGTTATGATGCATAATGGGTCAACAAACGATATTTTATGGAAAAGGAGATTGAGCTATTGCGATAAGGCCTGATTTGCTTCTAGGGATTCCTTCTTGAATTCCTTGACCTTAGGATAATCTCTGAATTGTTCTGTATAAAGTTGTAGCTTTGAGATTTTCTCCTCTTTAGCTTTCATCCCTTGTTGATGTGTTAATTAAAGTTGTTCGAGCTGCTGGGACAACTGTTGTTGTTTCTGGATGGCATACTTGTCAATCTTTTGTTTCTCTAGGTTTAATTGCACTTTAAGTTGCTCGTTCTTCTGTTTTTCCTTGGCCAACTGTTCCTCAAGCCAATTAATCTTCTATTTTTCTACTTTTGTTTGCTCTTCAAGCTGAGCAATCCTTTGATATTTTTCTTTGATTAATAGATTAACTTTAACGGCCTTATCAATTGTGGTAGTTGTGTAAGCCCCTGCATATTGGGATAACTTAGTCAAATACTCAGAAGGATTGACCTCTGAATCCTTCCATATAACATTCATAAACTTAGATTGAGGAGCTATGGATGATGTCTAGTCAATTTTCATATTTTTTCTCTATTTCCTAACTACAGCCCTATGCTTTGGGCTATAAAAGACATCAAAAGGTGGTATTTCCTCAATATTTAATGTTATTTCACTTGAAGGATTTTCAGGGATTGTTTCAATCTCTTTCTGAGCTATGTTTGCACTAGGTGTCCCTTCAATCACACTCTCAGTAACGATGGGCTATTGTGTTGTGGGGGATGCTGATGCGATGCTATTTTGGGGGTCGTTCTAGCTTTTGATCTGCTGATCAAGCTGCTCCCATTCTTTTATCAAGATGGGGTCAATATTAACATTTGTGCTGAGGGGTTCACTGGTTTTTTCAGTTGTCTCCCCTTCCCCGAAAATCTCTTCAATAGTCTGCTCCACGCTGTGCTCTGCTCGTTGAACAGTAGGGGTAGTATTCAATAAATCTAGAGGCAATGTTTGTAACCTCTGTGTCCTACATTCCATGAATTTATCCATCTTTGTGGCCCATAGTTTGAATCTTGCCAAATGAGTTGATTGTGATAATAACTTTGTAGAAGCGAATACATCATCAAACTCATCCTCCTCATGGGTAAATTTGCTAATTTTCACCTGACTGGTGAAATTTTAAGTGAACTTGTTTGGATCATACTGTCTCTTAGGAATCACTGCTAGACTCAAGTCCTTAGTTTTCTCTGCTTCTTCCTCATTATGTTTAAAATCATGCAATGTGTAAGTGCCACAACGGAGGGGAAATGGAGGCCACAGTTGTTTTTTAGAGTCTTTAAGGTTTCTAGTTATCCCCTTTTCCACCATCTGGTATGCTATTTCCCTAGCTAATAGCTTGTCTGGGATATAGAGTGAAAGGACATGAGGGTCTTTAATACTCCCAAAAACCCTAATATAGGTGAAATTTTCCTCCTTGAACTAACTTCTGATTGAATTTAAGTCAATGCTGGATTCGTTAGAGACCCGAGGAGTAGGTTTTTTAAAAATGGTTTGATGAACAAGTAAAACAAAACCATGGCAAATTCTGTATATATGATTCTTGTAGTCAGACTTCCATAGATACTTGGATCTTTAATAGTCCATTTCCAACCCAGTGGGAAAGTCAGAATTAAAACAAATTGTGTCCTTTATGTAGGTGCTCATATAAAATGGGGCATGACTCGGGTGGTGACAAATCTATTTCTTCTATAATCTAATATTTGACTGGCCATTTTATCTAATTGAATGGCTGCCCACTCCATAATAAAAGAGTTGACTGTTTCTTCTATTAATGGGACCATTTCTATAGAAAACCTAACAGAATTTGGGCTTCCAAAGAGCCTATATACCATTGTAGTAGCATAACAACACAGAGATGCTAAGGATTCCACAGAGTACATACCCAAGGATTTGTGTTTATGCTTGTTTGGAAAATGTCTCCACTGTTTGATAGGGCCTGACTTTATGGCATTCTCTTTAGCGAAAGCTTCCAGAAATGCCTTGTTGTAGTGTCGTTGGGGATCTGGCAAGTGATACATCTTCTTGATTTCTTCAGGCTTGAATGTCCCGAACATCCTCCCATTGCATGTGAAAAAAGATCTTTCTGTTATATTAATACTTTCAACTAACCATCTCACTAGATCATTATATGGTAACACTTTGGGTCGGGCTATTATTTTATGGAGGAAGGAGCTGGCCAAATAATTGAGCATGCTTTCTGCTCGATCAGTTCCATCTACTGTTGCTTATTCTTCTATCTCCTTTGGATATTCTACTTTGAGTAAAGTATAGATGCCTTCCCATGAGATTTTACCGAGGCCTAGACAGGTAGTATCTGCAATTACCACCAATTTTGCTGGTGCTTCTTCCACTACAACGGGGGCCTTTCCCTTCCAAGATTTCGTAGACATCTTGCCTGATTGTGTGATTCTCAATCAGTTCTACAAAATGAGAAATAGAAGTGTAACAATAGAAAAAAATTGAGAAGAAATAATACAAATTACGAACCAAATGCAGTTAAGCACATTAGATGCATGAGATGTTATATTGTACTTAGCTATCACAGATGAAATCTTCAAAGGACTTACCCATAACTGCTCCTTAATGTTTTACCATAACTTCCAATGCGAAACTTTAATGCTGAAACCATATGTCGCGTCACAAGTTTTGTAATGGTCTTTTGTAGAATAGGTGTCGTGGCTCTGCTATTTGCAATCAGCTATTGCATTATTTTATTATTTGTGTAATAATCGCGTATCGCAAATCGGGAGTTACAAGCGCCACACTCAAAAGGTTTGTTTGCATAGTTGCGATTGTGATGAGCGCTGAGCTGGCATGGGGAGACACCAGGTTTTAATCTTGGAAAATCACATTATTTCTTTGTAATCGATTTATCCCTTTACCACATGTATTCATAATATTTATCACTTTATTTTTATCGAGAGCATGACATGTGATAATTAAATCGCATCATGGTTATTCAATGCAGTATATTGGATGCTTCCTTATGAATCAATGGTATGTGATTATGATAGCTATATCGCATCGTAAGATTTGAATGGATTTTTTTTTGGATGCTTCACTATGAATCAGTGATATGCAATTTGTGATAGCCTTATCACATTGCAAATTTTCAATGCCTCTTTAAGTCATTTCGTGGGATTAACATTGTGAAATATGTGATAGTTTTATTAGATTGTGTGTATACAAATCTTACCTTGATAAAACTTTGCAATGAGGGTTTTGTTATGACTATGATTGCATTGCAAGCTCTCCAAATGGATTTTCATGAGTTCTAAAGAAATGTGATTTGCGATGAGTGGTCCTAAATACTCTAAAAGCAATTTTCATATGACTTTTATGGAAAATCTATTATACTCAAAAGTTTATTGCTTTTATTTATATTCTGAAGGGGAACCATTTCTTATTTGTCATGTTAAGACTAAGAGTTTAAAAATTGAAATGGCGGGGTGGGGGGGGGGGGGTGGTTGATAGCACAACAAGTCCCAAGGAAAATAATCTAAGTGTTCTCTCAACATATTTCACAATTTCTCTTCGTGTTTGGCCAAGGGAGAGGGGTTAGTATTTAAGGTTCTGGATGGGAAAAAATCTATAACTTTGACATGATGAAGACTTGGGTCAATTGAGCATAACTCAGTCCAAGGACTACTCTTATATTATTTCACTAGCTGATGAAGAGGAATGGTATTGGGGGGTTGGTTTCGAAAGATATGGTCAATCAGGTCATATTTATTAGGTTTCCCCCTCCTATAATAGCATCTAGGGTATAGATTGGGTAGGGTGTTGTATGATACTATTACACAGTAATTTGTCACTGTCCTCATTTCAGTCCCTTCTACTGTGTCATGTTAAATCAACATGTTCATATCTTCCCATTGATAAGCAAATGCTCTTTGTTGCTACAAATGACCCTTATTCCTTAAGTTTTTGCCTCGTCATGAGAAAACCCTTAATATACGTGACATTCCCATGTCCATAACGGTCTCATCGCGACCCCGTCGTAGGTGTACATCTGTTTCCTGCAATGGTCACCCGACGCGAGGTTATGAGTTATTTCTTGTGACGACGAGTTTGCGTGCATTGCCTCATCGCGATGTTGTCATGAGTAACCAGTTTACGCCTCGCGATGATCCAGATTAGGTGAATTCATTCCAACAGTCGGCCTTCGAGATGTCTCTAGACCTGGTTGTTGGCATAGTTTGTGTCACCCTTCTTCCTCTGGTATGGCAGTTCCATCATTTGTGCTACCTTCCTTGAGGATGAGCTCTCTCTTCCACATTTCATGGAGACTCCTTATCCTATTAAAGCAGTAACCTTTGATATGATCAGCTAGTTAGCAATCCCTTTGGTTGAGCAGTGCTATTAGTGCTTTTGAGTTTGATAGTAGCTAGTGTGGGTGTGACAAGTGTGAGATTGTTGATAGCTTGCGGAAGGTTGTGGAGTGCCCTTAACTTTGTGCTAAAGCTTATGAGTGAGAGAGAAACATTATATGTTGGGAGATTCATCCTTGAATAGTGATTTCTTAAGAAACATACTGACTGGATCCTCTGAGAAGGCTTGTGACATCAAGACTCGGTTGTAAGCTTCCTCTTATTTTATTATTAATATAATCAATGATTTTTTCCTAAGTATTGTATGTAATCTACTTGATAGCTCATGACTTCTTGACTTTGTGAGTAAATAGATCATTGTTGTTTTCTGGTTACATGCTTTGTTGTATTTTCTTTACATTGTTTCAGGTTGATCACTCATTGAGGAGAGGGAAATGGAAGCTGGAGTAGCGCAATGGAACTTCATCGACCACTAGTTGAGGTAGGCCTCCAACAATGACTGTTTAAGCAAATCTATTGTTGATCTGTGTTTGCTATGAATAGACCCACTCTAGGGCTAGAGGGGTTGCCTCTATTCGTAGAGGGAACACTTTCCTGCATCACAAGTTGGCGACCATACTGGGGAGAGTCTGTCCTATGTTTTTCTCTTGATTGCTTTTGCTGGATTTTGAGTCAATGTCTTTTGGATTTTAGGATTGAACCATCAGTTTTCCGGGTTACCTGGGTCAATTTGGGAAATCCCTTTGTTGCCTGTAACAATAGACTGGTCTTTGTTTGGGAGATTTTGTTTGCCTTTCATTGTTTTTAAGATCGTCGCTGAAAAAATTTAAACAGTCACGCCGATGTGGCGTTGTCTCTGTTTTGTAAGTCTGTGCGTCGCCCAATCCTGTCACACAGTCGCGACGACTTTGAAATCGGCCCGTCGTGCGAAAGACGTGTACTTCTGTGACGACGTTGCTCTGTTGCTACGGCTACTGGCTGATCGACACTAGTTGCTTATGTTACACTTGCGACGATTCCTATAGAATTGTTTTTTTCAATTCTACCTCCTGAATTCATCAGTCTGGTTAATCCCTTGTCGTCCTTCTCTTATCTGTTGTTTGTTTTAATTGCTTTTAGTTAAGGTGCTCACTTTTTAGTTTCATTAAAGTGAATCTTTTCTTTTTGAGTTTGTGACCTAGTTTTTTTGAGTTTTGAACTATTTGGCTTGGTTACTTGTCTATTTAAGATTCATCCGCAACCCTCCTGTTAGTGTGCTTGAAGTCTTTTCATCACTTGTTTCCTGCTAATTGATGTTTAGTGTTATTTGTTGAACCAATTTCCATGTTGATTCAATTGTTTCACTATTAGACATAGATTACAATTGTTTGGGTCAATCAGTTTCATGCTTGCTTGTTTGTTTCTTTAGAATTCAAAGCTATCAAAATCAAAAGATTGCATTCATTAGTATATGAAAGTGAAAATGTATTTTGCATTTCAAGATTTTCATGTTCGAAAAATTAGAAAGCAAATTTTAAATCTCTCATTAGTAGTATCGATGCACTGTAGGGATTGAGGTGTTTGTACATTGTGTCCCTTGAGTGATTGCATTTGCTGGCCTTGGTTTTGTCTTGGTTTGGGAATGATCTCTCTACCCTTTTGTAAGTAGGATTTTATCGAAATGAAAGATGCTTTATTCATTCTAGTTGCATCCTACGTTTTGATATACATACAGTAAGGCCTGGAAACTGAAACATAATTCAAGATCAACTCTAAAATGAACTGAATAAACCTAACAACACATTGGAACATAACACACATTATTTAGAGGTCTAGGCTAGAGACGTGCTCTGACCTTGTTAAACCTAGTCTCTATTGTTTTCACTTAAGGTTGGGTGATTCCTCCTTCTATGATCCAATAGCTGCTAGCACGGACTTGCGCTCCCAGTACCGTCGAGTATATGTTGGGAGACCTCACTAGGTTATCATCCTATATCCTTAGGAAGCCGTGTCTACCACCTTGCAAATTGTAATGCACCGAACACAACATTGGGGAAGATTGATTGTTGTACGGAATGTCCTTGGTTTTCATATGATTGCTAAGATGTATATGCAATTTTACGGGTTGTTTGGTAAACCTTTTGCCTAGTTCTCCAGAGTAGTCACTTTCATTCCTTTTCGGACTCCCTAAAAGAAAAGGACCATCTAAGCACTTTTCCTTTCAGGCTCATTAAATATTCAAAGGTGACTAGAGTCATCTTTTCGTCCTTTTCTTGACTCTTTAAAGATGAAATGGTCAAGTTCTGTTCATGTGTCTTAAAATTTGTTTGGCCACGTTCACATTTACCCTGTTAGATCTTATTTTTATTTTAGATTGCGTAGGCTTGTTTCCTTACTCGTTAGTTTTCCTAGGACTTTGAATTGAATAATCCTGGCAGAATCATCAATCCCGTCTCCCATCCCAAGTGACCAAGGATCTCCATCCTTTGTCACTCCTGAGGTACTGGTTGTTAGTGATACTCTTCCTATTATCCTGAGTATCTAATCGCTTAACTCTTGCACTCCAGAGGACGAGTCTTACGACATTCATCGGAACCCCACTTGGGAGCCTTCCAAAGAAGACTTTCCCGTTACTCCTCCTGGTGTTTCAGTCCCGATGTCTTCCTCCGATATGGATGAGACGACCCTTGTCTCTGGTGAAGAATCCTTTGTGGCAGGAGGTGAAATACCTACGCCTATGGAAACTTCACGTTTCCATGTCACTTCCCTTGTTGTCTGATTGCCTTTAAGCTATAATGCTTTGGCGGATATCATCAGTTCTAGATCTCCCCTCTCAAGTTCCATATGGTCTCGTACTATCCCTCCGACTTCGGAGCCTTTTACACCCCAGATTCACAATGTGACTATCACATCTGTTCCAACTATTCCAACCATTTTTGTGGCTTCTTCAACCCCTATTTTCAGTGTCATCACTACTTCTTCAGTGGTGACTACTATTGTCAGGCCTTCTGCTGGTCCTACCAATAGTGGCCCAATGGCAGGAGTTGTTAATCCTACACTAAGTGCCCCACCTTCTTCTGGTTCCATTCCAGTCGGGGGGCATATGATCGATATGTACAAGCTCTTTAGAACCCAGATCCACAAAATTCGTTTCATTATTATGATTCTAGGGAAGCTCATATTTATTACCCCAGACCTATTCCATCTCAACTTGCGGTTGAGGTCTGGTTCCATTGTCTGTTGCTTGGGGCACCACTGCTTATCATGGTGGCCAAGCACTGCCTGCAAATCTTCAAGGACCACCCTATCAAGGTCAGCCGTCTTACGGGCAACCCCCTCATGGACAACAGTATTACGGACAACCTTATCTAGGGTAACCTGGAGGCCCACAAGGACAAACCTTCCAGGGACAACCTTCAGCCTTTGCTGGTTCATGTTTTACCTATTTCAGGCAACCTTCTGGTAATCTGGGACAACCTTACATACAACAAGGCCAACCTGGTATCCAGCAAGGCTACCCTTCTGGGCAAGTCGGTCAGCCTCACGTTCAGCAAGGCCAACCCACTGTCCAACCTAGTCAACCATCTAGACAAATTGGTCAGCCTCAAATCCAACCAAGCCAACCAACTATCCAATTTGCTCAGCCATCCGGCCAGTGAGGACAACCCTAAGTTGTGCAAGGTCACCCCAATACCTAGCAAGCTCAACCTTCTTGGAAAATGGGTCAACCTCAATCTCAACCAGGTCAACCTTCTAGCCAGATGGCTCAGTATCAGTTCTCCCAAGGATATCCATCTGGGACTGCTCAACCGGGTGCTCAAACGCTCATTGCTTCTCAAGCCCCATTCAGTTTTCAGCGCCAGACTGGGCTCCAGATCCAATCCGATCTTCAAGCTAAGGTTGGGTCCCAAACCCAACCTATTTATCAAGTGCAGCTTGGCTTCTAGGCCCAGTTTGGAGCCCAGCCGCCTTATAATTTTTAGCAACCCCAAGGGAAAACTCAACTTGCCCCATACCAAAATTATCAACAACCACAGGTTAACCCTTATCAGAATTTTTAGGAGCCATATGTTGCTCCTATGGGTCAAGTCGGTTATCAATGGAATGTTGGGGGTTAAATCCAGGGCCAACCATCCAGTTACAGCTATAACCCCTATGGACAAAATCCCTATGGGCCAAGTCTGTCTGGATAAAATCAATGGGGGCAACAGGGAAATAGATGGAACTTTGGTGTTGTTTCTTATCCACGGCCTCAGATGTTCTTTAACCCTCAATTACCCTTTTTGAAGACGTTGGAATTACCGGACATGTCCAAACTGACTAATGATCCTATTTTTTATAATCCATATTGGCCACCGGTTCCAACTAAGATTCTCGGTGATTGTCCCAAATTCAAGGGTAAAGCTGGAGAAGATCCCCAAGCTCATGTCATGACCTATCACCTATGGTGTTCGTCAAGTTCATGGCTTAATGATTCAATCTGGCTCTACCTATTTCAATGGACTCTCACTGGCTCTACTGCCAAATGGTATATTGAGTTAGCTCGTGAAACTTTTCAGGAATTTAACTTGCTGGCTATGGCATTTTTAACTCATTTTCAGTTGGCGATTTGATATGAAATAGGCACGCACCTCCTAAAATCTTTGAAATAGACCACGACTACACACATCTCTGATCACATCCATGAATGGAGATGTCATCACCATTTAAATAAGTTTTCGATCCCTGACTAGCTTTTGACCAACTGGTTTACAACCTCGTTCGTCAGTGTGATAGCCTGGGACATTGCTAAGGGGGCATGTGCAACTGATGAACAAGCCATTGCGAGTGCTCAGTACCTTGACTTGGTTTACTCCCAATCTGGTATGTTATATGATATTTTGCTGGATGCACCGAGGCTTAGAACCTCCAAAGCCCCATCAACACCATTTGTTGACAACGTCATAGGTTCTGTCAATACATCCTCTAAGAAATCTTTTGTGAACCCTGGGAAGAAAAAGTCGAATGCTTCAAATGAAAACATTTCTCAGGTCGTATCCAATTCTGGTAACACTTCTGAGGTTAATGTTTTTCAGTCCACCATGGCGGACAAAGCTTCGAAGGGAGAAAAGAAAGGAAAAGGAAAGAATAAGGCTGACTAACTGAAGCAGGATTCCCCTAAACCTCCACCCGAGGAAGGTGCCAAATGCAAGCCTAAGTATCCTTGCATTATTTGTGATGAGGATCACTATACCAAAGACTACTCGAGGTGGTCTAAAGTTAGTTGTCTATTGAAAGGTGCCCTGGGACCCCTGCGATGCTCAAAGAACCTTTTTCCTCACAACAAACTCAAATGGTGGCTGATCCATCTCAATCCTCTTCTCCCTTTGGTTCTTAGGTATTTATGGCTGGGATGATTCCCGTCCACATTAGTACTGAGGCAAAAGAGTATCTGTCACCTGTCGGGAAGGAAACTGAGGTCCCCTCTAGTGTTCCTCCGTTCAGTTCTAGTCCCCTCCATATCGAGCAACCTAGCACTGAAACGCTCATCTGATCCCCTCCTAAAGGGGTGCTCTGGAAATCTTCTTACAACCCTAATGCTCATGCTGCTCAGCACTATAACATCGTTGAGTACTTAGCCCAGGCTCTGTCAGCTATGTCCGCATTAGAAGTCCTCCAGAGCTACCCCTCTCAGAGGAAGTCCTTGCTATCGGCCATTCGTGGCATTGACTTGACTGACTCGGATTTGATCACTTTTGACCTGGACAGTCACGTACAGAGACTTCCTCACCAAATTGCCTTCCTTATTCAAGTCATCATCAATTCTAAATCTATTCACTGCACGGTCATTGATGAAGGTGCTTCTACTTGCATTATGTCTATTGCTTATTGGAAGGCTATCAGTTCTTTGACTCTGAGCCAGTCTCCCACGACCTTGGAAGCCTTTTATGGGAGAGAGTCTCATCCTTTTGGTATCCTCCAGCGCTTGACTATTACTATGGAGGGGAAGATGGTCAAAGTAGAGGTCGAAGTTGTCGATGCCAATTTAACTTACAACCTCCTTTTAGGACGAAGCTGGACATATGCCATTGGAGTTGTGGCTTCATCTCTATTTTGTGTTATTCGTTTCCCTCATCAGGGGAAAATCGTCACAGTAGACCAATTTTCCTTCTCCGCCTCTTCTTCCTCCAATGGCAACGTGCCTTTCGTGGAGCATACCTCCATTCCATGTGAGAGTATGGGTGCTGGACTCTTTAAATATCCTACCCTTATGGGTTTTTTTCACTCCCACCTCCCAACATCACTCCCATTAATATGATTTCTGTTCGGTCTCATCCTTGGGTTCTTCCTCCTATTGATCAAATAGAATCCTGGGGTGATGAGATGCCGCTGAGTCCTACTGAGCTCAACTACGTCGAAATTGTTTCTGCATCGGTTCCATCCTCTGAATCTGCTCCTTTGAGCAGATCTCTCAACTCGTAAATTCAATCCCCTTGGCTTGAAGATGGTGCTTCTTTGGACCCTTTAAAGGAAATTTTTCCTACTAATGAAACGATTATTGAGACCATGTCTTTTGAGGAATCCCCTTGGTCTGATCATCACCATCGTTCCTCATTTCTCCCTACCCATCGGGAAATGCTTACTTGTCTCGAGCGGTTTGCTCCTTGTTTCCCATCTCAACCCCTTCAGACACCCATCCAAATTCATGAAGTGTCTTCTGAAGGGAATATGGGAAACATTACGCAAACTCAACAAATCGACATCTCTGTTAAACCAGGGATTGTCGAGCACATCCATGTTGGAGTAACTTGTACTCGAAAGGAGATTCAACTTTATATTGATATTTTTCGTGAATTTCGTGATGTGTTCACTTGGTCTTATGAAGAGATGCCCGGCATCGATCCTAGCATATGTGCCCCGTGCACCCTCGAAAGGCTGCAGCTATTAAAGAAAAAGTTGAAAAGCTTCTGAAGGCTGGCTTCATTTACCCTATCCTGCTCACAGATTGGGTCTCTAATATTGTCCCTGTGACTAAAAAACAGGGCACTATTAGGGTATGTGTTGATTATCGCTACATTAATCGTGCCTATCCCAAAGACAACTACCCTATACCGTTCATTGACCAGCTCATTGATGAGTGTTCTGGGACTGAGATATATTCATTCATGGATGGCTTTTCTAGTTATAACCAGATTAATATCTCGCTTGCGGACCAACACAAGACTGCCTTTATTTGTCTGTGGGGCACTTTCACTTACAAAAAGCTCCCCTTCAGTTTAAAAAATGCCGGTGCCACCTGACAGCGTGTAATGTCTTACACGTTTCATGATATTCGACACATTGTGCAACCTTACCTGGATGACCTTCCGGCTCATTCAACGAAATGCCAAGACCATCCAACCCACCTGTTATCTCAAAATCAAACCCTTCTAGGCTACTGATCAGGTAGACTTCAAGTAACTATTTCAAACCTACTTTAGGCTGAGGCTTAGCCTCCCCAACCTGAGAGGGCTCTCTCAACGGACTAATGATTTTGATTATGATTAAGATGGCTAACTCTTGTGAAACAATTGCAGAAATGTAAGTGGTGGAAACAATATTAGAGATCATCCATTGGGCTTATGGAGTCAAAACAGTTTTAGCATAACAATGACACCAACCTTACATAGAAGTCAAGACATTAAGAATTCAACCATTCAGAACACACCAGACACATATGGGACAACACAGTTTATAAATATGTGAAGGAAATTAGAGCACAATCAGTGATTTCTAAGTAATCACACATCTATCCCACTACAAATACTGAAGAGAGGATAATACACAACATTCTAAACAGTAAATTCCTTCTGATTCCTGAGAAGTAAAGCCAAGTCTTGTATTACTAAAACATAGTTTTTACATAAAGCCAAATATCAGATCCTTTTTCAATAAATTTCCAATCTTTTGTACATCAACTCTTTTGCTATATATAGAGCTCTGAGATTCCTCCTCCAGCATGAGGGGAACTCGAATTCAGCTTGCTATGACACCTATTCAAACTTTAACTAATTATTAAATGGAACACACTGCTAACTAGACATTTTAGGAACCTAAGACAATTAGGAGTCTAACTCCATCATACTGATAACAACATTAATTACAATAAAGATTCGTTCTTTGACAAGTGGTTCCCTTCAGTTTAACTTTGATGGATGTTTAAAGTTCCTTGCTCGCCCTTAATATCTTATCCCTTTTACTGCTCCTGCAAAGTAGGAAACTGCCCCTGTTTTCCTGCGTTTGATTTCTTCAAGGATGTTTGAGACTAATTAACCATGATATCTTCTTTGATTACACAAGAGTGTATTGTAGTGCCACATTCTTGATGTGTTGTAGACCCTTTCCATATATTCGTATGAAGACAAAAATTCTTCAAAGCCGTTTGAAATGTGGTGGAGAAAATTAGCAGTGATTTGTATGACAAAACTTATAGTTTATATTTCTTTTCCTCCACTTGTTTTACCTTTTCCCGTTGCTTGCACATTGTAATGATCCTTTTTGACACTCCCCTTTTCGAAAAATTTCTCCTTGATTACTCAAAATCTATCAATTGAGTTTAATTATGTGGCTACAGCAGTTTCATAGCGTGCTACGAAAATGCTGTGCATTATGCGTCTTTTTCAGCAGTTTCGTAGCATGCTACGAAACTGCTGTGTAATCACAAAACACAGTCTAACACCAAAATCTGACTGAATTGAGTCTCTTTTATCTTGACATAACTCTTTCAACTGCCCTAAAGCTATCAAAACTGAGTAGAGATGTATCATCTTCAAGAAATTGTAACAAGGTAAATCATCAAAATTTTGAATATAACCTTACTTGCTGTGTGGTTTTCTTAAGGATATCTTTCCCACTGGATTAGCTGCATCCTCAAATCTTCAATTTTCCTTTTCATAACTCTAATCCCAGCTCTTATTTTTGTGTTAATCCTTCTGATGAATGCCACTTCCTTTAGTGCTGGGATTGTCCAGGTATAATATTTTGTATTACAGTGTACCACCTCTGGTATTTGAAATGTTTTATCTTCCCACAGAGCTTTCATTTTGTCAAAATGAGCCTCCTTGATTGCATGCTTCCTAGAGCCTTTCTTCAATCTAGCAATTTCAAGATTTTCTAACCTCAATTTATTTTTCAATTCTTCAACACTATATTCCTCTGGCGGTATGATTTCCTTTCCTCTATCTTCTCTAGGCAGCTGGGATGGTGTTTCTAATGAAGTCACGGGTCTGTCATGAACTTTTACGATCTCCTCTGTTTCACTTGCTTCTGGTAGCATCTCCTGCATTTGCTTGAAATTCCTTGTCATGGGTCTTCTTGGCTTAAAGACAAGTTGAGCAACCTGATCATCAAACTTGAGCTTTTTTGACGCTTTGACTCTTTTAGTCTTGTCTTTACTTGATTCTATAATTGGCTTGCAGTAAGTCATTCAAGCTTCCCTTCGAAACAGGGCTTTCCTCAGCAACCCCCTTCTTGCCTTTTTCCTTAGCTAATTGACTCTTGGTCATTCTTCTTTGAACTACTTCTCATGTAGATGATTCACTTCTACCTTCTTTGATCTGAGCTTTCTCTTTCAGGGACTGCTGGGGTGTGTCTTGGATAACTATTGATCTGGTAGGCTCCCTTACTTGTTTCCTAGCTTTCAATTTTGTGAATCTCTTGGATCTTGTTTCTGTAAAGAAGCTTTAATAGCTTGGGGGCTAAGACTAGTTTCATTTTTAAAGCCAAACATAAACATGAATGTGGGCCAATCCCTACCTACTCTCTGGAGTTCATGCAAAACAATCAACTTAACTAAGCCGTGGTGAAACAATGAGGTCTCACAGGCTTCTTTCCTTAAATGCACCTTGTCACACATTTTGCTTAAGTTACGGAATAAATAGAAGGGTAAATCAATAGATGTCTTTCCTATGAAATGCAGCAGAAGCTTGAAATGATATGAATAAACCATATTATATCTCCCTTCACAGGTAAGGTACCTCTGTAAGCAGGTAAGAAAATTGGCATATGAGTCTTTGACATAATTTCTAGGCATAAACTTGTTTAAATATAATTCAATGAGCTCCAGCTTCAAAAATTCTTTGCAGGGGGTCATATCAAATTTAAAATTTTTAAACCATTTTTCTTGTCCTCTTGGGATCTCAATGACTGTGGAGATTACCTCTGGTGAAATTTGCAATTCAAGCACACCAACTTTTGAATTTAGTCCTGTGAAGTTCAAGGCAAACTCTTTGGTGATTTGTGCATGACCTCCCTGGATTTTTTCACAGAAATTCCAACATCCAACATCCTTGAACGCACGTTCCACTTCCCTGTTCTTCAAGATAATGTCAAGACCTTCAGGTTCGCTCCTCAAACATCTACCTGACCTGTGCTCTTTCCTTTCTGTAGGTCCTTCCATGAGATTTCGGTGTAATAAAAACTTGATAGACTGGCACTATCTCAACTTTTGATTACTGCCTCGCTTGAATACTACCTTGCTTGACATTTGAGGAATTCAAATTTAACATTTGCTGATTATTCCTCAAGCAATAAATATAATCATGACTGTGAATACCTGGCTCTTCTTGAAACTTGCAATCCGAGCGTACCAAGGTACCTAATGACTCTAATGATGAAGATAAGTGGTTAGACATGATAGGCGAAGTGTATAAGCTGATAGGGGATGATGCAACCATAATTGAATGTGACAGATATGACAGCTAGGAAAGATATGCTATGGATTGCACGAATCTCCGATTTCATAGCACAACCAATGTAAAATCTGGGTTTTGTGCTACGAAAAAGCCTAGACTTGTTTCTGCGCTACGAAAACACCTAAGCTACTTTATAACACATCAGAACCTCAAAACAAACTTGATACAAGGAATTTAGGTGGGTTGTGGGACTAGTGATGAATGAGAACGAATTATTTACCTTTATGCAACCATACTACAAAGATTCGAAAGACTTAAAAACTACATTGAACATGGAAAAAATTAAACTTGGACTAACACCTAACCTTCACAAACAAACAGATGTGAACAATTTGGTAATCCTTCTTGAGTGATAACACCACCTTTGTGAAATATTTCTTCGTTGTCGACACTGTCGTATCTGTCTTAATCTTTATAAGTGTGTCTTCTGCGCGGAATCCAGAAGACTTCTCGGGTTCATCATCTCCCAGAAGGGTATCCATCTGGATCCCCTTAAAGTCGAAGCCATCTTAAATCTCCCCCCCCTGCTTCTTTGCAGCAGTTGTAGAGTTTGCAGGGGAAAGAAAATTTTTTACGACGGTTTATTCCGAAATTATGTTGAAGTGGCCAAAGGCTATATGCTGTTATTAAAGCGGGACACCCCATTTCTTTGGGATACCACAGCACAAGAGTCATTCGAGCACCTCAAGGCCCTCCTTGTTTCTACTCCATTGTTACGTCCCCCTAACTATCACCGAGATTACACTCTGTATTTAGCCGCTGCTGATACCACCATCGACATGGTTCTAGTTCAAGACGATGATGATGGTACTGAGCATGTCGTTTACTATCTCAGCCGCAATTTGCTTGATACGGAAACTTGAGATGCCTATGTCGAGAAGTTGGCATTGGCCGCCGTTTGCATCGTCCAACGTTTCCGCCATTATATATTATTGTGCACCACGAGAATGATTTCTGATTGCAACCCAATGACGTACATCTTGTCACATCAGTTATTGGGGGGAAAATACTCCAAGTGGATTGTCATCCTTCAAGAATTCGACTTGGAGTTCACTACCGCCAAGTCTAAGAAGTCCCTCGTCTTCACTGAGTTGCTTTGCTCCCTACCATCTGTTACTGCGCCCTCTTGGTTAGAGGACCATATTCTGGATGAAAATTTGTTCTTGATTAGTACCCTCAATCCTTGGTATGGGGATATTATTGTCTATCTTCAAATGTCCTCTTTTCATTTAGATTTGTCCAAGGATGCTCGGCGATGGATTCGCCATCATTCTCAACCTTATCGCATTATTGGGGACACCTTGTATCGTCTCGGCATCGACTCTGTTCTCCAATGATGTTTAATGTTCGAGGAAGTTGAACGAGTTCTAAATGACTACCATTTCGACACCTATGGTGGTCATATGTCCGAGTATGCTACTACTTAGAAGATCCTCCGTGCTGGTTATTTTTGGCCTTCTATTTTTCAGGATTGCGTTCTTGTTATCCGCTCTTGTCATGAATGCCAAATCTACCAATAGAAGATGCAGACGCCTCCTGCTCCTTTGCACCCTGTCGTTGCCGTCGGCCCTTTTGCCAAATGGGGCATTGATTATATGACCTGTAACCCTCACTCAGCCGGGGGCATGTGTATATCATCATTGCCATTGATTATTTCACGAAATGGGCCGAGGCGATGCCTACACTATCTAAGGACGGTCACACAACGACGCAATTTTTATTCAATCATGTCATTTCATGATTCAGAGTCCCTCAGGCTATCATCACCAATCACAGTAAACATTTCTGTAATCATATGATGACTGATTTAACAATCCAATTGGGCTTGCGGCATGATAGCTCAACACCATACTATCCTTAGGCCAATGGCCAAGTGGAAGCCGCCAACAAAGTTTTAGTCATGATGCTTCAACGCACCATTGGCATGCACAAGTCCAACTGGCATTTGATGTTGTTCTCCACCTTATGGGCCTACCGAACATTAGTGAAGGATTCCACTGGGTTCACCCTGTTCCAATTGGTCTACAGTCTGGAGGACACCCTTCTGATTGAGTGTGAGATCCCTTCTCTTAAATTAGCCGTCGAATTACTCCCCAACACTACTCCGGTAGAAGAATGTCTTCTCTACCTAGAGCGGTTAGATGAAACTCGTCGACTAGCCTCTCTAGCCGTTGAAGCATAGAAGAAGAGAGTGAAAACTCACTTTGATCATACTGTCCATCCTCATTCTTTCATTGAAGGAGATTTAGTCTTGCTCTATGATCAAGCAAATGATAAGCTAGGGGCAGGCAAATTCGAGCCTATGTGACATGGGCCTTATATTGTGAAACGAGTTTTGTAAAAAGGGGCCTATGAGATGATTGATTATGAAGGGAACGCTCTAGATAAGCCCTGAAGTGGGATTTATCTAAAAAGATATTATGAATGAATCTCATACATTTGATTTGTACATACATATGTTTTCAGCAGGTGTGTTGTGCGTGTGTTTTCATGTCTAGCTTGGTGTGTAGGCATAATTTCTGCTTATTGACTCTTTTTGCTTCTTGTGAAGATGTCTGGTACACCTTATGTTGGTTTCGCTGATGGTGCCTGTCGTAGTATCCAGAATATTTCCTCTGTGGCATGGGTGATCTACGATCCTCATGGTGAATTAGTAGATCTTGAGGGTGTTTGTCTAGGTTGCACCACAAACAATGTCGCTGAATACAAAATTGTTATTGAATTGTCGACCGAGGCAATTAACCTCGATATTCATGCATTGGTTGCGAATCTGGATTCTCAACTTGTCGTCCACCAACTCAATGGGCGTTATTCCGCCAAAGATCATCGGATTTTAAGGTTGTATTTATGTGTTAAATTATTGGAAAGAAATTTTGATTTTATTACATATCAACACATTCCAAGAAGATTAAACACATTAACTGATGCATTAGCAAATCATGTACTAGACAAACATTTATGCAACATGTAATCAAAATAGTATATAGAAGCATTTGAAACACAATAATGAAGCATAGGAATATGTATATATATATATATATATATATATATATATATATATATATATTATGTGTGTGTGTGTGTGTGTGTGTGTGTGTGTGTGTGTGTGTGTCATGTGGCACACCGAGATGCTAAAAAATAAGTGTATATGTCAAAAAATAGAGTCTGTGTACATCCGAGACACATGTCTCTCAAAAATATCAGTAGAAAATAAAACCTAGGCATCTACTACAGTGGGTTATGCTCCCTATAGCAAACCATTGCTTGTGCGACTCGCCTCAAGAGTTTATTCATCCTAGGGATCACCCCTACTGTATGTTTCTGATAATCTATGGGGACCTCCTCGATCCCACTGTAATTAGGGATCCCCTCTATTAGGCCCTCAAGATTGTGGGTCACTGTCTCCACTGAACTGCCAGCTGGGGGAACTAAGGCCAGCTCTCTGATGCCTTGTGGATCCCTTCAAGCTTCTGGAGCCAGTCCCACAGGCCTCTCTAGTCCCACATATGCAAGTAACATAAGATACATCATTAAGACATATGCATGAAAAAAATCCAAAAAATATCATAAAAGACAAAATAAAAAAATAGTGTGATCAAGTGTTTTACCTCCATTGTCCCACTGCTTGCCAATGGATAGCTGCATGTTGGGGTCTCCACGAAGATCCATACCAGCATATGGCCAATCCTTAATGAATATTGTCTGGTGATCTAGCCACTCGCAGAATAGTGTCCACCATGACACTAGTTTTCCGCCACCCCCTCATGGAATAACATGCGCCCAACGAGTGATCCGGGTCTCCTGCGGTCTGGGCCTATCAAACTCCATTTCCTATAACTGAAGCGCCGACACCTGCTCCAGCATGAGCGAGATCAAGATAGACCCATAACTTAATTGCTTCACCTCTTTGCGATAGCATTTGGTGAGTTGTCTCTTCATGTTAATGGTCACTGCTTCTGCTCAGTTGTACATGGTCGGGTTGAGGCAAACCAGAGCCAACCGGAGGTGGGTCTTTGTTGCCTCATGTTGGGATTGGGAGCCCACTGCCCTTGTCACCATAAATAGAACCGAGCGAAGAACCAAGTCTTCTACTGCAGGAATGGCCACTTTCCCACTAGTGTTTGATTTATGTGCCCCCAGGCACACTCGTGCTATTAGCATGTCCAGTGATTTGCCCCTAGTTCATTGGCCCTCTAGAATTGGCCTCTCGCCGTGACGGGACAATTCGGTCAGGAAATATATATCTGTAGCATCAAGCTCAATGTCTCTACCCCAGATAATGAACTTTCCGTTTGTTGGGTTCCAAGCATGAATTAGTAGCTCTAACAAATCGGGTTGGCCCGAAGATGCAGAGTGAGGAAAAATTTTAGTAGCTTGCAAGCACATAAAGCATTTCAGCAGCCAGCATCGGCGAATGCTTGTTCATCATTGACATCGTGCATTCATTCTTGCCAAATGAATTCCATGTTGTCCTGCATTAAAAGGAAAATGAATTAGAATTCTTTCCATAAGTTTAAATCCATAATTTATACAAAAATTCCACTTCACATCATTGTCGTGGCTATTTTCTAAATAATGGTGATTGCATAGAGTCAATAGTTCATTTTTCCCGTGGTCGTCACGAGAGTACATCTGTTTCTCACGACGATCACAGAGGTGGTCCATGTAACCACACTCGGTCGTCGCGAACCCGAGCGGATTTTCCGCGACGACCGAGAGGCGGACTCGGATTTGAAAATCCGCCTAAACCCACCTACCTAACACTAAATTGCATAAAATATCTACTGAAATGTAGTGCAAGGGAGAATCTACTTACTTGGTGAAGGTTTCGGGATGGATGGTGCCGGAATCAACTTGAGGAATTTGCTCAGGTTGGTGCTCCAAATGCCCAAAGGTAAAAATGTGCAATGTGAATGGTAAAAAATGAATTACCCCACCCCTTTTTATAGTAATTTTTTGAAAAAATTAAACAATTATACTTTAGGGTGTGAGTTTTTCATTTATATCACATTTTTAATTAGGTTTTTCTGGGTTTTGACCATATTTTCCGCATACATAATCTATTTATGTCGAATGGGTCTTACGTTTGACATGTTTTGTGCAAAATTACAGGTGGCGAGGTTATGTCATACTTTGCATACACTTGGTCCGTATTTTTCAAAGTCCTCTTTAAGCTCTTCTATGACTTAAAATATGAAAAGATTGTTGAGTCATTCCTTTTGGCTTGTTAAACAAAATAACAGGCGGTCCACTTTAAGCTATTTTCCAACCATGTAAACGTGAAAATATTTCTAGACTTTTTTCGTTTCAAGTCTGATATTGGTTACGAAACGACGTGTCTTCGATCACTTTTCTACTCTTTCGGATCGAGGTCACTAATTACGAAAAGTACTCCTTGGTCATAATGATCAAGCGGTTCTCTCGAGTATTTTCTTATGCTTTTTCAGGCTCGAAGGACATAAATCTATGAAAAAGGACCCCCCTAGAGTTTTCTTATCCGTGTCTTTTTCAAACTCCCTAAACATGAAAAAGACTCCGAGTTTTACCTATGTCAAACTCATTAAACCTTGACGACACTGGACTCGTCACCATGAAGAGGCTCAAGCTTCTCCTCCCTAGGGCTTGTTAAACTATTACTGGGTTGGATTCGACCGAAGGTTGAACTTATATTACAAGCATATGCTATCCCATTCAAGCTTGTTTTCAAAAATAATTGGGGTACTCGCTAGTAATGGTGGGGGGAAATTTTGGAAATCATCATTGGTTATCTATGGCAGCTAGTCACTCTTAAACATCGACACTTTTGTTTCTTGTTGGGTTGGGACATCCATACATCATCATCTGGCCTTCCGTGGTTTTAGGTTGTCATTTTGCCTCATTCCATACGATCCATGTTGCTTCCATCAAGCCTCCGATCCGTTGGTATCAAAATGCTGCCACGTTTCGGAGTCATGTCACCGTTATGTTCAAGAGTATAATATTTTTGTAGTTTACACCCTTACCTCCTCCTCTGATCTTCTGTTTCACCATCTTGTTATTGATGGGGGAAACATCATGGCCCTCCTGTGACAGATTGTCTCCTGTCGACGCTAGCTCATTGTCCAGGAGATTGATCTAGAGATCCCTTTCAGTATCTTGGAGCTTGCATGCCTCAATGGCAAGTTCTTCGTTCCCGACGAAAAACTTTCCTCAGGGTCTTCGATTGGGTGATTCCACGAGTGTTCGACTTCAGCTCATTTTTCACACTTAGTGGATTGTACTGGGCAGTACTTTGAGAACCATTGGCATTATTAGTGGTTTCTCTCGCACTTGTTAATGGTTTACATCAGTGGCTGGTAATCAAGCGACTTTCTATCATGCTTGACTTCAACACATCTGTTCGCATGTTAGAATTTGTACTATGATCAGATGGATTTCAAGACCCCGAACCAAGATTACACATGTTTGGACTGCGTGGATTGGTTTGTGATTACATGACTCTTTGATGGATAGCTGCGACCATACCTGAGTCTTCATGGATGGATGTGACCATACCTTTATCATTATCATGGTCTTATCAGTTGGGTGGCTGTGTCCATACGACAGACCAAGTTTTATATGTCCTATGGATGGTTGTTCCCATGCCTAAACTATATGTATTTCACTATTACATATATTAGTTGTACTTGCGCCTGTAGGATCTTCAAGATGTGTTACACAAAAATATCGTCACCCTGATTATTTGCAGTCGGTGTAGGCCTATCATCACCTATACCACGTCCTAAGCAAGTCTTAAACCTCAGCTCTTCAAAACAAGCTTGAGAAAAGAGAGAAAGACATCAAAAAAGCAATGTAACTCTAGTTCCGCACTTTCTCTTACTTTTGCCTGTGGGCCCGCACCTTTTGTTCAAACTATCTGCGTACTTATACACTCTGTATGTAAAGGGGAGGGTGCGTACCCCTGTAAAAGTCAAAAGGCGCAATATTTATCTTAAAAAACTCATCTTGGGTTAATTCTAGAGTTTTCTAGAAGCATTTTTACGTGATTGTTTGCTCCAGTGGTTCATGCATCCCATAGAGGAGAAACTAATCCCTGTGAGAGGAGCTATCCTTGAAGGAAGGACTCTATCCCTCTGAAGAAGGAGCCAGTAACTGATCTCCATTGCACTATAAATTGAGGCATTGGGTCAGTGGCCAGAGAGGTTAGAAGCTGAACTTTTGAGGGTAAATTCTAGTGAAATCAAGACTTCCTATTTGAGCTTAAGAGGAGAGATCACATACCTTTTTTGCCCCACTAGGGAGTGAGTGAAGCTTGTCAAAGTAGAGGATACTTCTTGTTGGACCCTGGAAAGAGCTTGTACAACGTCAAGGCAAAGGTTGTAAGGTTCTTCTCCTTTTGAATTAATACAATCAAGCTCATTTTTCTCAACAAGTATCTCATGTTATTTGTTTCATGGACTCCTTGAATTTCATGTTAAATATGCTTTATAATATTGGATATTCAGGTGCTATTTAATCATTTGCCTTGTTTGTGCTTGCAGGTTTGCGACAAAGGAACTTACTTGGATCAAAGAAGCGAAGGCATCTTCGAACTTGCGTTGGACATGAGGTAGGCCCTTAAACACATTTGTTTACCATTATTTATAAAGCATATTTAGAGAAAGATAGTGTCTGGTTGGTTTGTTTGTCATTAGGTCTTCATTAGATTCTAGGAAGGTCTGTCTTGTCTGCAAGATCGACTAATTCCGCGTGACAAAATGGCGACTCCGCTGGGGACTTAATTGTTTTCCTCGTTTTTCTTTGACTTGAGAAACTTGCCTTTTTGTTTCTGTTTTTGTCTTGTTGTGTGTGGCTTTGGGTAGACTTGGTTGATTTAGCTTTGTTTTTTCTTTTTCATTACTTTAGTTGAAGTCCGCAGCCTGCGCTTATATCACAGTGCGTACCTATACGCACTTTGTTTTTGTGCACAGAGCGTACCCGCACTTGGGTAAGCTCTGCACCTGCGTACCCTACTAAATTTTTGAAAATTTTGACTTTTGCTCTTTCAGTTAGTTTTATTTTTTTTTTCTAGTGGTTATTCTCTGCCCATACCTTCATGTGACTGGTTGAAATCTTTCCTTGGTTTGTTTCATTAGCATCAGGGTTTTAGGTGAAACTCCTAGAAGTTTTGCTTGTTGGGTTTGTTTTTCGATTTGGTTGTGTAGTGGCTCTGAGCTTAGAGGTTGTAGGGACTTCAGATCACCTTAGTGTCTACCAGTCTTCTTGAGAGTCTGACCATTTTTGAAATCTCCCCTTGTTGAGAAATCCACTTTGAGTTTTCTCTTTTCAGAACTTTGATAAGCTTGTGATTGAAAGTGTGGATTTTCATTTTTAAAAAAGGAATACGAAATTGGTTGTTCTTGACTTTTTTGTGATTCTGAAAAAATAGTCCTTGGTTTGCTTGTGACCAAGTAAAACATCCTCAAAAAGACTTTTTGTAAGCTTGTTACTTCAAATAGGGTTTTTGTTAGTTTGTAGATCTTAAGTTTGCTTCATTCAATAGTTTTCTCAAAGATTTGCTATAGTTATAGTTTTTAATGTTTTTTAGAGAAAAATGAAAGGTCTCTTTTGAAGAAAAAGTTTGTTCTTAGTAGCATTTGAGTTTTCGAATGAAAAGAGAAATTCTTGTGGAAATAATTAGTTGTCTCGTTTTGAGTGCATTGAAACGAATACTCTTCTTTTGATTTGATTGTTAAAGAAAGATTTTTGTTTTTAAGTATTTGCATCTTCCAACTCTTTCTTAGCTAGAACTTCATTGAAGAGAAAAGATTGGTTAGTCATCTTAAGTGCATCTTTATAGTGATTTTGTGTCGAGTCTTTACACCATAAGTTTCATCTCCATCACCTTTTGACTTAATCAAAAACCACTAAAAATCACGCTTAATATAAAAT